>JNDS01004975.1:0-46910 GCA_000697035.1 Rhizopus stolonifer B9770
TTATTTCAGTTTTTTTTTTTTTTTTTTGTATTGCACTTCTTTTATATATTTTTTATTTTTATTTTTACAAGGTATGCCTCTGTTTACCACGTTTCCTCGAAAACAATCAAATTGGGTACAATCAGACTGGTCAAGACCTGTTTTAAAAGAGCCAGTAGTAGAGGAAAAGCCAATGGTGACAGTATCCAGACCAGAGCCACGATTTACTGTGTTTGGAAATAACAAGTCAAGAATAGCGTTGATTAACAGTCGACATGAACCAGAGATCCAAATAGAGAGAAAGACTACACAAAAAAAGGTTAGATTTGACCCAGTGTTTTTAGAAAAGGTCTGTCTATTTAGTGAAACACAATCACCCTTTGAATTGAAGGGAGTACAACAAAGGACGCCCCATTTTCGTCTTGTATGTCCTCACTGGAACGTCGGCCAAAGACAACCAATTTTGGTGGACAAGAGATGGTTTTCAGTCAAAGACAATCATCAGCAAATTAAGGGACAAGTGATGGTACGCAATTTGGCGTTGGATAAATCTGTATCGATACACTACACGTCTGACCGCTGGTCTACGGTAAGAGAAGTCGATGGCGTTTTTTTTGGTCCCAACCCAAAGAATGTAACGTTTGACATTTACGAATTCACCATGGATTTGGATGATCTGGCAGATCATGGTGAAGTACGCAGTAGAATAGAATTTACGGTGAGATTGACGGCTGGTGTCAGAGACTATCATGATAATAATCGTGGTCGGAACTATATCATTAAAGTCATTGCTGACCCCCTTAACTGGACAAAGGATGCTGATGACGAAATACTTGAAGACGATGAATATCCAACAGAGGAAGAAGAAGAAGAAGAAAAAGAAAAACACACGTCATTCACAAACGCTCTCAAAGAATACCAACATGCAAAGCCCTTGCACCTAAAAACACGAACTCAGTTCTTTCTTGGTTCAAGATATGATTTCAGCCAATCTCTTTCGCTGGCTAAAGAACCTTCACTTAACGAATCTAATATATTCCCAAAGCCTTTCATAAAGCCTTCATCCCCTCCGCCTGATCATGTTCATATCCTAGACAACATGTATGTTCCTCATGCAACTCCTCCTACTAGTCCTTCCTCTTCTCCAAAATTAACATCTATGGACATTCACTCTTCTTCTTATGAAGACATCTTAAATAAGTATTGCTTTTATGACAGTAAAAAAACTTTGTAAATAAAAAAGTTCTAATTACACCAAAATAAACGGGAAAATTGCCTCAGTGTCACCTAACGGTAGCGCTAATTTAACACTTTAAACAGGAGAAGCATAGACCCTCATGATATAAATACACTTGCAATTTGTTTACCTTTAATGCAGCCAAACCCATCTGATGTAACATATTTTCTCTATAATATTGGGGAGAACAAGTCGACATCAAAGGCGAGATGCTGATACTCAAACTAAAAATGAATAAATAAATAGAAACACAATAGAAAGTGATATTTATACATAAAAATTTACAGCTGAAACAATGTGTTTTGAAACAGACAATCTACTTCAGCCAAAAAAGACATATCTATTTCAGGAAATGCGGTCTGATTCAATAATTCCTCCATGGGTTCAAGGTTGACAGACCTTTGGTGACGCAAAAAGTTTCTTGTCATTTTTTGCACAGATTTGATGGGCACCCAGTTAACCCACATCTTTTGTTTAGATAAGGAATATGCAAGATCCAGATACTCCATTGTCTTGCCTCTTTCGTTGAACAGGAGGCAGTTTTGGATTAATAACTGGACTGCAGTCTCAAGTGTCATGGCCATCAACCCTAGTATCTTTTCTCTATCTAAGCGCTGTTCTGTAAATTGCTTTAGATCATCTATCAGTGTATATGATACAGGAAGCAGTTGCTGAAATTTGCTTGCTATTGTTGGGTCATTTAAATCCAATTCAGCTGTGGTCTCATATCGGATAGGAGAACCACTATTCCCAGATTTCATAAAGCTAAAATGCACACAATATAATCGATATGTTGTTTCAATAGTAAAGAGCTGTTCTGGCGTCCATTGATGCTTTTCTTGCACAATAAAGGTCGAAAAATCTTCCAAAGCCAGTTGGATTCGATGGCGTATACTGTCTTCGTTGTCACCTTGAAACAAAAGCAAAGCCAAGTTCATATCCGTCCGTCGAGCCGGAAGATCAAGCATATTATTCTGGGCCATAGGGAAACAAACAAATAATTTTGAGCTAAAGTAGTTGACCACCATCTCTGAATGAAAACATTCTATCAAATGAACGCGTGTGTTAGGCGCTTGATTGTTATGTAGGATGTCGTATTGATACGATGCTGAGGTATGTGCATTAGCTGGCGGAAAAGGGTGTCGATGAAACAATAATGATTCTCGGACGGGGATTCCTACTGTAGAACAAAAACTTAATACGTAGGCCTGTAATGATTTTCTAGTTACATTCTAAACAGCCATGTGAAGTGAATCTAAATGCAGCCCAATAACAACTAACAAGTTGCTCGCTATCAATGAGATCCATCGAACAAAACCTATCATTATTATCAAAAATACCAAGTTCAGCCGCCATCATATAAGATAAAGAGAGCATAGTCATTCCGTGTTTAGCGAGCCCAAACTTGATTTCATAAATGCTTAGCAGCACAATCGCTTGATAGTTGCCTAGAGAGACCACCTGGTTTGAGCAAATGTACTCTAACAACGTATATGCATAATCCAAAAATGGATTTCGTTTATTTTTCCGTAGAGAAAAGGCATATAGCTTTTCGTCTGCTACATCTTGTTGATCCAGGCTTACAGCGATACCATAAACGACAGACAAGAGTAGGGGCTCTATCGAATCGTTCCAATAGCTCTCTAGTAATCTTGTCTTATTTAATAATATGCAGTGTGGATTAAATTGAAAAAAGCAATGAAAGAGCCTTGTGGCCTCCTCTGTGGGAACTGAATTCAATGGCGTGGCTGTACACCGATTGAAAAAGAACTTATCTATTTGTTCTGTCTTTACGAAGGCCAGAATGGTTAGTTCAGGGTCGAAATAGCTTTTGAGATCAAGTAGTTGACAAGATCGCTTAAGAGTCAAGTGTACCACGTTGGAAGTCATGGCTGAAAAGACTTCCATGTTTTGCAGAATTTTTTTGGCTTTTCTGCTGTCTTCTCCATCCCCTCCCTTACGGTAAAGTTTGCTACTCAAAGACTTCCCTCTTTCCATATATAATTTGAATATTCGCTCAATGTCAACAACCTTGGGGTCTTTTCTTGTTAATTCCTTTCTTTTTTGTTGTGCTTCTCCTTCAAAGATGAACTCTCGGCAAGAGGTAGATACGATATTCTTGTGTAATATTGCTTTCTTTGGTGGTCTTCCAAACGTTCTCGGCTTTGGGTATACACATTGGTCTTGTCGAGAATTCTTTATGCAGCGAGAACAATGGGGTTGTAACACATCACACTTTGACTTTTTGGATCGACATGGTAAACAGCTGATCTTTCGCACTTTTATCTTTTTATTGTTCATAGGAGAAGAGAAAGAGAGATTAGGCGGGGTCTCGAAACTTGTGAAATGTCATCATCCTTCGCCCCAATATGTTTTAAAATGCCGCGTTCCTTCTTTCCAAAGAACGCGCAATCATTTTTTTTTTTTTTTTGTATTTCAATCAAATACAAATATACAATGGCACAACAAATGGATGTAGATTTTGACGTACCCAAGTTTCTTTATGAAACAAGACAAAATGTACCTTCCGAGTTGCAACATTATTTCTCGACATTTGAAGATTATTATGAAAGAAAGTAAGAAAATAAATAAAAAAAAAAACATCATTTTTTTTTCTTAGTTGACATTCTCCTCCTTACCAGGTTATGGCATCAATTAACTTTAATAATTTTGGAATTCTTTAAAGACTCTCGATCGAATCCTTTCAAGATTGCAGTCTTTCAAAAGTTTGTCGCCGATTGGGAAGACAAGATCAACAAGCTTTCTCTTGTCACTATGGCACAACAAGCAGCAGCTCAATTCTCAAGTAAACAAAACAAAACAAAACAAAAAAGGCAGCAAACTAACACTTTTTTTTTTTGTTTGTATAGATGTGAATGAATCAGTGGAGTTCCTGGACGAAATTGTGAAAAAAGTAGATACACCTGAAACTCAAGATGCTCACGTTCTTGCGTCCATGGAATGTGCACATTACTTGTTAAAAAACAAGCAAGTGGAAACAGTAAAAAAGACAATAGACGATTCAGAAAAGATTTTAGACATGTTTGATAGCGTAGAGACCAGTATCTATGCTAGTTTTTATCGCGTCAGTGCTGAATATTACAAAGGACAAGCTGACTATGCGCCCTATTACAAGAATGCGCTTTTGTACTTGTCTTGTATCAATTTGGAGGAGTTGAGCAAAGAAGAAAAGATAGAGAGAGCTTATGATCTATCACTTTCTGCTCTTTTGGGAGAGATGATCTATAACTTTGGTGAATTGGTAATATATATAAGTGTGTTGAAGATGTGTTTCGTTTTTTTTTTTTTTTTTTTTTTTTTTTTTTTGGGAGGGGGGGACTGTTTTCATTTTCTAAACAAATGTGTGTAGTTGATGCATCCTGTTTTGGATTCCCTTTCTGGTACTGAATATGACTGGCTTCGATCTCTTTTATTTGCCTTTAATGCAGGCGATATCGGCAAATTTGAAGCTTTGGTACCCCATTTTCCTAAGCAACCCTTATTGGAACAAAACAAGGCCGCTCTCCGTAGAAAGATTTGTTTGATGTCGTTGATTGAAGCTGTCTTTATCCGTTCAACAGATAATCGCTCTATTCCCTTTTCAGAAATCGCTGCAGAAACACGCCTTTCCTTGGATGAAGTGGAGCATCTCCTGATGAAGGCCTTATCTTTGAAGTTGATTCGTGGATCCATTGATCAAGTAGACCAAATTGTAGTCATTACTTGGGTACAGCCCCGTGTGCTAGACAAAGATCAAATTGATGGTATGAGACGTAAGCTTGAAGAATGGGATAATCAAGTCAAAAGAATTAGTTCATTTATGGGTGAACAAGGTGGTGAAGTCTTTGCTTGAAAACACTAAATAATAAAGACACAAATCGTTCAAGGAATTTTGTATTATTTTTGAAGAAGCGAGATATGACAGCATGTTTATTATAAAAAAGAGAACCCCTTTTTCTTTTCTTTTTTTTTTTTCCTTCCATCAAGAATTTGCTAATTACTTTTTTTGTAATGAAAACATTACATATTCTATCCATCCCTGCAGCTACTGTTTTATTTCAATTGGGCACGGCTATTAGCTTTTCAGAACAAGAAGACGCCAATTCCTATACACATAAATTATTAGCTGCTAACAAACACTTTCAACAATCAGAAAAGACCATGGTAATGCTTCGTACGTGGGATGAGGCCTATGAAAAAGCAAATGCTCTTGTCAAACAAATGTCTTTGGAACAAAAGGTCAATATCACCACAGGTCTCGGTTGGGAGGCAGGCCCTTGTGTGGGGAACTCTGGAAGGACCACTAGTCCAGATTTTCCAGAGCTCTGTCTACAGGATTCTCCTTTGGGTGTTCGGTTCGCGGATCATGTAAGCTCGGGTGTGGCTGGTATTAATGCAGCAGCTTCTTTTGACAAGAAAGCAATTAGAAGACGCGGTGAATATATGGGAGCTGAGTTCCGTGCCAAAGGCGCTCATGCTCAGTTGGGGCCTTCCATGAACATGATGCGATGTCCAGAAAGTGGTAGAAATTGGGAAGCCTTTGGCGAAGATCCCTTTTTGGTAGGTGTTGCCTCTGTAGAAACAATCAACGGTATTCAAAGTCAGGGAGTGGTAAGGGAGGGATGCATATAAAACAATATTAACTCACTTTTTTAAAACAGATGGCAGTAGCTAAGCATCTTATTGGAAACGAACAAGAAACAAATAGACAAATTGTAATTTTTTTTAAAGCCTTTTTTTTTTTTTTTTTAAAAAAAAAAAAAAAAACTAACTCACTTGTTTAGCATTCAGTACATATAGATGAACGAACAGTTCACGAAATGTATTTATGGCCATTTGCAAGATCTGTCGAGGCCGAAGTTGCTTCAGTCATGTGTGGATATAACAAGATTAATGGAATATGGTCTTGTGAAAGCGACTACGCACTCAACAAGCTGCTCAAAGGGCAATTAGGATTTAGAGGATTTGTTCAAAGTGATTGGTCTGCTACACATTCTACTGTTGATAGTGTAAAACATGGATTAGATATGACGATGCCAGGTAATAAGTAAACAAATTCAAATGAATATATAGATTAACTTGTTTATATATATAAAAATAGGGGATATAACCTTTCACTCCAATGACTCATACTTTGGTTCCAATTTGACAAAAGCAGTGAAAGCTGGTGAAATCGATGAATCTAGAGTAACTGATATGGTTACTAGAATTGCTGCTGCTTGGTACAAGGTAAAAAAAAAAAAAAAAAAAAAATCATGTATATCTTATTACTGTTGCTTATATTTCAATTCAACTATAGGTGGGACAAGATGAGGTATAAGAAGAAAAAAAAATAGAGAAAAAAAAATTAAAGATTTGTAGAACTTTCCAAAAGTCAACTTTGATAGTTTCAGAACTACGGAAGGTGAGCACTTGGATGTTCAAAGTAACCACAAGATAGACATTCGCCGCATGGGAGCTGCTTCTACTGTCTTGTTGAAGAACCAGGACAATATACTTCCATTAAGGGAGACTAGTGTTCGAAAAGTGGCCATTATAGGTTCTGATGCGGGGCCTAACGTCGAGTAAAGTACTTATATTCCAAATTAACATAATCGAATTGACTTCTTTTTTAATTAGTGGAATAAATTGTGAAGATCACGGTTGTAACAAAGGAACCTTGGCACAAGGATGGGGATCGGGTACAGCCTATTTCCCTTATTTGATAACAGTAATCCTTGCTATTTTTTTTTTTCTTTTTTTGGAACAAACTCATAAACTGACTTTTTTTTTATATCTAAAAAAAAAATAGCCTGGAGAAGGTATTCGAAGCAGAATTGGAAACAATATTGATATAGTAGAATACTACAAAGACGATGACTACGAAACAGCCTCGAAAATTGCGGCCGACGCAGATGTTGCTATCGTATTTGTTAACGCGGATTCTGGTGAAGAGTTTATCACAGTCGAAGGAAATAAAGGGGATCGTAATCATCTAGGACTTTGGAACTATGGCGAAAGTCTTGTAAGTACTAGAAGCATTAAATGATAATAAAAAAAAAAAAAAAAAAAAAAAAAAAAAAAAAAGTTGTATTAATCTAGAAAACTCTGCCAGATACACGCAGTAGCTGGCTCAAATGAAAACACTATTGTTGTCGTGCATGCTGTAGGTCCTGTTATAATGCCTTGGGTCAATCATACAAATGTAAAGGCAATTCTTTGGCCAGGTCTCCCGGGGCAAGAATCAGGAAATGCTATCTCGGACATCTTGTTCGGCGATGTTAATCCTTCTGCAAAACTACCTTATACAATAGCTAAAGACGCGAATGATTATCCAGCTAAGATTAGTCGTGAAATGGATGTAATGTTTGTCATTAACATATAAGTAGTTAACTCATTTTTTGATTATATAGTTTGCCTACGCAGAAGGAATGTACTTTGGTTATAGATGGTTTGACAAACACCGAATAGTGCCTCAATATGAGTTCGGATACGGTCTTTCTTATACAACCTTTGGATACTCACACTTGACCATGGATCCTATTGTTGGAGGTACAGAAGATCCTGAAAACCTTAAAGTCACAATCCGTGTCAAGATAAAAAATACAGGAAAATTTGATGGCGCTGAAGTTGCTCAATTGTATCTATCGTATCCTGAAATTGCTCAAGAGCCACCCAGAATTCTACGTGGATTTGAAAAGGTATTCCTTGCTATTGGACAGGAAACGTATGTCTCATTTGACTTGAGAAAAACCGAATTGAGCTATTATAGTGTCAAGAAACATGCGTGGGTTGTTCCTCAAGGAGATTTCATGGCTCATATTGGTGCCAGTAGCAGAAATATCAAGGGCACTGTTCAATTCACTCTTTAAATCACTCTTGTTTTTCTTTGACCTTTTTCTTTTTCTTTTTTTTAAAAAAAAGACACCAACTATTATACTCTAAAAACTGTCCCCATTTTCTATATATTCACTTTTGATAATATTTTAAACAACAATATACTTGTCATTATTTCGTTCTTTCACATTTATGTTTTTCATGCTCCATCTTTTAACTCGAAAACAGAGTTACCATAAAGAGAAGTATGAAATTACAATCATATCTTGATTACAGTTTCACATAAACCTTTTCGGAGCTTTCCTTTCCTCCCCTCCCCTAGCTGTCCTTTTTTTTTTTTTTTTTTTTTTTTTTTTTTTTTTTTTTTTTTTTTTTTTTTTTTTTTTTTTTTTCCTTCTTTTCTTTCTTCTATTCTCTAAAATGACAACACCTGAAGAAAACTTGACTTTGAATGACTTGTTGGAAAAACACAAGGAAGAACAAAAACAACTTACAACTAAGATTATCGCTTTACGCAAATCTGCTCCGAAAAGTGACAAAAGAAAGAAGAGAGAGATCAACTCTCGCATAGCCGATCTGGAATACAACCTAAAGACACAACAAGAAGAAGAAATTCGTGCTTTAAAAGCAAAAGAAGCCGGCCTAGATCCTAACGAGACACAAGTAGATTTTTATACCTCACATTTCCAAAAAAAAAAAAAAAAAAAAGGGAAACTCATCGATTTAACTATTAGAATGAAGAGGATGATGGCATTTCTATGGACCTTTTGGATAAACTTACAATACAACATGAAGAACAAGAACAAGGGGCATCGAGTCAACCTAAAGTCAAGAAAGTGAATAAAGCAAAATTGAGAATAGAAAAAAGGAACGCAGAAATGGAACGGTTACGTGAAGAAGCCGAGAAAGAGGCAGCTAACCAAGTAGATCAAGGCGTACTTGAAACAGAAGCTATCAAAGAACTGTTGGTTCCAATGAATTTGAGAATCAAGCAGATTACGGCCGATGGTCACTGGTAAACAGAAAAAAAAAAAAAAAAAAAAGGCAATTGATATCTTTCCTTCTCCTAAGCTTATATAACGCCTTTTCTGATCAATTGAAAACAAGATACAATGAAGAGGTTAGTTAATAATATTTCCAAAGGTATTCATCATTTTTTTTGACTATCCTCCTCTTTTTTTTTTAGGTCACTTACAAGGAGCTTAGAAAATCAGCAGCAGAATATATGCTTAACAATGCTGATGATTTTACACCCTTTCTATATCTTGAAGATGGTAATTTTGAAAAATATTGTAATGATGTTGAGAATACAGCATGCTGGGGAGGCCAATTGGAGGTATATAAGATAAATCATGTTTGTCTCCCCCCCCCCTTTTTTTTTTGACGCGAGTGTTAGATTTTGGCTTTGGCAAGGTCAAGAAAAGTTCCTGTAGACATTATTCAAACAGGCGCGCCAGTTTTGAAAATTTGTGATGATGAGTATCCTGATAAACCACCCGTTAAGTTAGCGTATGTCTCAAATATAACTAGAAATTCGAACGTAGTTTAATTTTTGGGTTTAGATATCACAAGCACTTGTATTCTTTGGGTGCACATTACAATTCATTAATCGACCTAATGAATATCACCTAAAAAATAAAACGTAAAGCCAGATAGATTGAAACTTATTTGTACAGTCCATTTCAATGTTTAAACGTATTTCTAATGATAGTCTTTATTAAAAGATAAAAAAAAAAAAAAAAAAGAGAGAGATAATAATGCATTAAGAAAGACCAGCACCACAATTGATACATTTAACACATTTTTTCAAAATAGAGTCTGCAAACGAATTATCGTGTTTAACGTTCAAAGACTTTGATTCACATACACGACATTTACGCATCATAGGTTCAGACAGCACTTTTTTGGTGATAAGACAGAGCTCCCAGAAATGACCTGCATTACAGTGCGCCAGGTTGGTATCTTTTATACCACTGACCAACTCGTCACAAACAGGGCACTTTTCTCTTGGTTTTGGGATGTATTCTATATTTGATTGTGGATCAAAGTTGTATGCATATTGAATCTCTTCGGTCAGGTTGATAGCAGGGAAGTTGGCTTCGATTTTCTCGTACATCTTCAACGCTGACTTTGTAAGTGTTGTGTTGCGAAGAACAAGTGCCTGGTCTAACAAAAGAAGAATTCCCATGACATCTTGTTCATCAAGGCAGCAAATATCATTATTTGATAAATTTAAAGCATAATCCAACACAAGAGATAAATAGTGTAATTTGGCAGCAACCTTTGCTTGTGCGCAAGTTTCATCAAATATTTGAGCATTTTCCAACATATCGTGATGCTAAAAAAAAAAAAAAAAAAAAAAAAAAAAAAAAAAAAAAATTAGTTCAATAAGATCGTTGTTGTGTAAGTATATACTTTTAGTTCTATTCCAACATTAATTATGATAAGAGAAGCTATCATACTCGGTGTTCCGTAAAGAGTTCGTGTAAAGTCACCTTCACTAAACAAGCCGATAAGAACATGCGTTTAGACTTTTGCTTTCTTTTCTTACATTTTTGCAGGCTCCAGCGAAATAAATTCTTGTAGTTTTTTAAGCCAAATAAAGAAAAACTCTGAACTGTCTCCATCCACCAAGTATTCTACTAGTTCACGCAATATTCCTTGTAAAGGGCAAGTAAAGACTATGTAAAACAGTTATTAAAAAAAAAAAAAAAAGAAATAACAATGTTTTTGGGTGCACATTACAAAAATCTGGATTGTGAACATAGTTATTCAATTCGCTGCAAATAGATTCAATATCAGTCCCACGTTCTTTTTGAAGAATAAACGCAATCACTGAATCTTCCGCTGATTCCAATCTGTAGTGAATATCGACTGTAGGTTTCATGCTATCACAAAATAATAAATATGTGTATCCCTTTTTTTTTTTTTTTTTTTTGAGATTTTACGTGCAATATAATGCTGTAATAATCTTATTTGGACCATCTGATGCACCCCATAAGCATGGATGTGCATCTGAACTACCAAATACATCTTCTTCCTCGGTTTTCAATTGTTCTTCCATCCACTGTTGTCTGTATTTTTGAATCAGTCTTTGGTTTAATTGATAGGTGGCCAATGTATCTTCTTCTAAAACACCGTTCTCCAATCTAATACGGATACCTTCGCCTTCAAAAGTGTATCCTCTAAAATCATTTTCGCTTTCCCATGTTCCTCCTGTCAGTCCTACACCAGTGTGCTTCATGCTGTAAGATTTCCAATCTTCTTTTATAGAGACAGTTCCATCATTTGCTATTTGAAGCAATGTCATATAAACAAAGGTACCTTTAGAAACAACAATGCCAATACTAGATGTTTTTTCGTCCTATTTTATGTCAGTCATGAATTGGTATTAAATCCCTCTTTTTTTTTGGGAGGGGGGGAGGGGAGACAATTGCGTTTACAAATTTGCTACACATTTTCAATAAGGTTGGGATAGCCATATTATCATTAAACCACTCATATAAGCTTTCTGCTGATACTTTTTTAATTTTCCAATCTTGATCTTTATCTTTGACGAATTGAACTTTCACAGATGACAATGCTACTCTTCCATCAGTAGAACTTGAAACAATAAACGCGATAACTAACATATATAAAAAAAAAACAGTTAGTTCTGAATATGTGTGTATATGTTTTTTTTTTTTTTTTTTTTTTTTTTTTTTTTTTTGAAGATAGTATTGTAGATAAGTACATGTAGTATCATTTAGTTTTTTCCACTCTGACCAATGCATTAAAGAAACATGTGATTCATAAGGTGTCACTTTAGTAGCGTGTTGTAAACCTTCTTTCAAAGAGTAAGTCCAAATGTTGATATCCCCAGCTTTGTTTGACAATGCCAATAAAGAAAATTTGGGACTGATAGCATCGGTTGATAATGCTTTTGACCAGCTAGCATCTAAATCAATCTATGAGTTTAAGGTATAGGGATATTGCCGAATTTTACATAAAGTGAAATGTTTTGTAAAGCCCGGTTCTGAATCTTGTTCGGGTCCGTTTTCTTCAATTTCCTTTGTGATGTCTGAATACTAATAAAAAAAAAAAAAATAAAGGAACGATTTCTTAGTGTTTACAAATAACACGATAATTATATATATATATATATATAGCACCAACCAAAATCCAATCAGAATTCAAGGGATCTTTTGTTGATGCTTCGTAAGTCAACACTCTATGCTTTGTTGTTACCACAGTCAAAAGACAACTAGAATATATTGAGTTGTTTAGTGAGCCTTCTGTTTTTTTTTTTTTAAAAAAAAAAAAAACTAACCTTTGTGTACGAGATAATCCATAAGAAGACCATGAAGAAGAACGAGGTACTTCTTCATTGAAAAAAGACGGTTGAATATCTTTTGGGTGAGCTATTTTTTTTTTTTTAAAAAAAAAAAAAAAAGGGTTAGATCTACCATGTATATGTGGGTTGATCTTTAGGATCTTACCTGGATCAATATCATGAGGAACTGGTGTTAATGGAGGAAAACTTAAACCAGCGTGGGCGAAATTCTCGATTTTCGATGATATTCCAGTTATGATAGGTGTCTTTTCGAATCAACATCAATAACGCGATCAAGTTAACTACTCATTTATTTACCATAATGTGAACGCTGTGTTCTGTACAAACACTCAATTGACCGTCCTCATTCCATTCAATACAATCGGGAAGAATGGGTCGATGTTTTAAAGAAATTCCTGGTTGTGTTTCCATTTTTTTTTTTTTTAAAAAAAAAAAAAAAAAAATGTGTTCAGAAAAAAAAAAAAAAAAAAAAAAAAAAAAAAATTGCACTGCAAAACATTTGGGATCTTTAACAATCTATTTGCATATAGATCCGGGTACACTTTATTGATGTTTTTATTTACAAAAATAAGTCTTAATTTTGCTACTCATTTGCCTGAATTCTGTTTGGAAAACTCCAAGTATTCTTTTTGTCGTAAATCAAGTACGCGACGTTTATTAAAGTACTCAACCTACATACATGCAAAGTTTTAGTTTTTCTTTTTTTTTTTTTTTTTTTTTTTTTTTTTTCTAGAGCCTCAGTTTAATTCTCTTTTACCCAGCTTGCCATGCAGCCTTCCTCATATTTCTGTTTTAATTCTAAGCATTCAGTAGCTTTCTCGGGCGTTTTTTCTACTGTGACAGGGTCTCTAATGTTACATTTATCTAAGCATCCAAAGTACTGATCACGCAGAAACCAACAGCGCTTTCTTTCTTCGCGACTTGGTGGTTTTAAATTAGAATCAGTCATTTTTTTAAAAAAATGTAAGTACTAAAAAAAAAAAAAAACTACGCTCTCTCTGAGAATAGTTAAAGGTATCAGATTCCATAGTTACACTCATCCATCATTGACCAATCATTTTTGACGTAGACTTCAATGAGGTTAAATTCAAGAGCAATGTTGTATTTCTATTACACATTGTTCATAGAATTGTAAGGTATATATTTATATGTGTATTCATCAGAACCTAAAGCCCAGTCTCGATTCTAAGGATAGGGACTAACAGGATCAGGAGGGAGGGGAGAGAAAGGATTTATTCTGCATACAAGATTAATTACACGGCATGAAAAATACCAAAAAGGGTTCAATTGTCAAATAAACAAGAGGTTTTAAAAAAAAAAAAAAAAAAAAAAAAAAAAAAAAAAAAACCATGTGACAATAAAATTTTAATGATACAGAAGAAAGCGATGAAAATTATAATTGATACTTTTTTTTTTTTTTTTTTTTTTTTTTTCTTACTTTCCTTCGTATGTATGTAATTGAGATAAAGGTGAAGGTACATGTGTATGACTTTGAGAGTTTGAATTATCTGATGCATGCATGATTTCACTGTCATAAACACCGTCTTCTTCATCCCTTGTAGGGGTTTGATCGACGGAACGTTGTTGACCTCGTGTTACCCATTTCTTTAAAAGTTCAACCTCAATGTTGCCAAGGATCAACTGTTCAACATGGTACAACAGCAATGGAGTAGACAAAACACCGATGGTACCAGGATCACCACTAGAATACAAAACATTGATAAGTGGAACACCCATAGCCACAGTTTTGGTAGCACCACAATACTATCATTAAAAAAAAAAAAATGAGTTGAGATAGATCAGAGAGAGAGAGAGAGAGAGAGAGAGAGAGAGAGAGAGAGAGAGAGAGAGGAAGGGAGGGGGAGAAATAATTTACCATAATAGCCACTGTATCTTCTCGAGAATATCTCAATTTCTTAATCCAATCTGGTGTGTTTATAAATCTGGGTAAGGGAAGTCTTCCAAGAGTCAAGCAGACCAGAGAAAACAAAATATAGAACCCCGCGTTTATGATAGCCACTGCAACGATGTCCTTTGGCTTCACTGCACTGAACGAGCCAGCATAAACAGCATCAGAAAAAACAGACCAAACCATGGTTAAAAGCATAAAGCTACTGACATCAGACAAGCGACATTTGACTTTGAACTTGGCCACAGGTTCTGTAAAAAACCATTGAATGATTTGGCCTACAACAAGAGGCGCTAATACAGTAGCTCCCAATTGTTTCAATACAGAGGCAAAATCAACGGAGCCAGCTGCCTCTGTCGTACTTTCGTTTTCTGGCGTGGCATCAATTAAAGGCTTTTGAAATAACGAGACGAGAGCGGGGGATACGAATATACCAAGAACATTACCAAGTGCAGCATTCATCAAAGCTATATATATAAGGTTTAATATTAAGGTTGTGGTAAGCAGAGTGTCAACTTACCAGAAGCTTCATTTCCTTTTGCATTTTTTGTCATGACAACATTAGAAGAGACCGTGGTTGGTGTACTTGCGGCAATGACAACACCCACGAGTAGTAAAGAGCTGATATCCATATGCAGTTTGAAAAACAAGATGACAAGACCAAAGACAAAGAAGGGAATTAGAATTAAGTTGATGATTTGGATTAAAAAGTGAAGTCTAACACGTAAAATAGTTTCTGCCAATATCTTTGTACGAAGCGATAATCCAGATATTAAAAAGATAATAATAACAGCGCCTGTTTACAATATGTTAGGAAAAGAAAAAAAAAAAAAAAAAAAAACATATAATTTATGCTATTGTTTGTTGTTACCCCATTTAATTGTCCATTCCGCTCTAATATAGCCCCCCTTTCTAGCAACATCAGGAAATTGTATAGCCAAGATGATTGCTACAAGTAAACCAAGCAAGAACCAATATTTCAAAAACAAAGCCCAAGCAACCTTTCTCGTAGACTTTAGTATCTTTTTGAATCCTTTCTCATTCGTTTCCGGAGCAATAGTGACTGATTTCTCAGTGAACACCGAAGGTGTTGACTTTTTTCCATTTGTATGCTGATTGTTCTGTATAGTTAGTGCGCTTGCAAATGAAGCATTGTTCTTTAGTCTTTTTTCATTCATAATGAACTAAGTATATAAAGAAAAATAAAGGCGAAGAGGAAGAAAAGAACAAAAAAAAAAAAAAAAAAAAAAAAAAAAAAAAAAAAAAAGAAAAGAAAAGTAGATCGCTTCAAGCTTTTTATAACAATCCTTTATTTTTCTTGTACATAATTAAATAGAAAAAAGGAACGGACTCTATAGAAAAGAAGCATGAGAAAGAAACCGGAGCGGAATTCTGCAGCCCACCTTAGTTTTTTTTTTTTTTTTTTTTTTCTTTTCGGGGGCAAGGAGTGTCTCATGAAAGGGATATGCCATGAATTTGGAAATCAAAATAGGAGTCAAAAGAAAAAAAAAAAAAAAGATAAGGGGCCCAGGTAGCAGGGGATCACAATTTTAAATATACTTAAATGTCTGAATACTAAGGGGAAATGATTAGGTAAAAGCTCAAAGCAGATAATTTTTAATTTTAGATAGCAAATAAATAGGGTGTTAACACGATGATCATTTAAATATGTAATTTGCGCTAAAATCTCAATTCATTCGAGTCCCTTAATCAATACATGTCATAAAACAAAGTTCCTTCTTGTTATTTGCCACAACCAAGAAAATTAAGCCTGAAAGAAAAGAGGGGGAGAAGAAGGCAAAAAGAAAGAAAAAAAAAAAAAGAAGAAGGTCAAGGGAGACAAATGTGAATCATGGCAATTAAAGTTTTTACCAGCAAAAAAAAAAAAAAAAAAAAAAAAAAAAAAAAAAAAAAAAAAAAAATTGTGAGTTAATGTCATTGTATTCTTGACAAAAACAATATCCCAAAGCACTGTGTCAATTATGTTATGACTGTTACTATTCAGGAAGATCTTTGCTGCGTGGAACATATCAATGTACTATGTTACATAAAAATGGAATGTTCTTCCTATAACGTTCAAAGTACTTTATGCATGTGCAATTTGATTTTCTTGTCTTGATCTACAAACCCGATGACATGAGTTGTTTTTTTGTGTGCAATCTCCTCTTTCTCTTGTTAGGATTTCTAAATCGAAAAAGTCATACCATACGTCAATAGTGATCGTCATGTTTGATTTGCCTTATCTTTACAGAATAAAGCACGTGCTGAACAATGATCTTTCCAATTTTGGTGTATGCGCCAAGACCGACTGTGCCCTTAAACCTTTTTTGCATAAAAACCAAGAATTGCTATGATCATCGGAAAAAATAATTTCATGTATTCTCAACTGACCAGCCTTTGATTTGTTGTTACAATTCAATATTGTTTGTTGTGTCAGATATTATTATTTTTTTTTGTAAAAAAAAAAAAAATTGAAGAGCTCATTATACTACTCTGCTGTTGCCAATCTTATGGACATAATTGATCTCAATAGATCGTGCATGGATTCTATAGAAAAAGAAGGGGAGTGAGACGGTTGGAAAAGAATTTTATTTAACCTGGGAAATTCCATATTATATCATTAAGCACCATTCTCACATAGTGTTCTCTTTCACTTGCAGGGAAAAGTTATCCAAAGAAAAATAGACTACGAATACTTGAAAATAGTCTCTCTCTCTCTCTCTCTCTCTCTCTCTCTCTCTCTTTAATTTCTGTCACAAAATATATAACAAGCGACGCGTCAAAACTAATGAAAATCTTCCCTCCCCCTCCCTTTTTTTAATAAAATTTTATTAATTGGTATCTCTTCATGCTTTGATATATATAATTTTTTTAGGTATTCAGTTCTTCTTTTAATGCTGTAGCCAAATATTCATGAACAGTTATTTGGAGCGCTTAAAAAAAAAAAAAAAAAACTTTTATAAAATTCATCAAATCGTGTCATTTTGAAGGACCAATAAGAAGCCTTCAAAAATATTTCATTGTCAGAAAAAGCCTTTTATAATCGTTGTTACAAGAGAAATACTAATGCTATCTAAAAGAAAAAGCATTCAAAATAAGCAATAGACTGTATAGTTATTAAAAAGTTAAAAAAAAACCAAAAGACTAGTGAAAAATTTTTAGAAATTAGAGCATTTAGAAAACCCACAAGTCGCCACAGGTCACAAACGAAAGGGTATATAAAGACCGATTTTTTCTTCATAATCGACCGGAAAGTTTAGCGTCTTTCTGTAAGCAGAGTTGCGGTCTTTGAAAGGATGAATTCATTCGTCTGTGGAATCACGGTATATTCAACACTTTGTCGAAATCAGTGTCTTCCAGAGTCTGGTGTCAACATTCGAGCTTGAGCGTAGGCTTGGGTTGGGAGGTTGTTAAATACTGGGGGAATGCCCGAGGGTAGCAATACAGCAGGGAAAACTCAGAGCACTGGCACGGCTGTAAGATAGCACGGTGGAGAAGTGATTGAATGTACTACCACAGCGGATGGGAACTACCTTTTTGCAATTTTTTTTTTTTTTTCTGAGAAAGACACTTTGGAGGAAAAGACTAATGTTGCACAACCGCCCTCTTTTTCCTCAGGACAAAACCAATGGTCCTAAAAAACTACAACTGACGTCCTAAAAATCTACAACTAAAGTCCTAAAAATCTACAACAAAAATCCAAAAAAAATAGAAAACAGTACAAAAATCCAAAAACAAAACTAGTATAAATAACCCTTCTTTCGACTAAAAACTTCACTTTACTTTTACTTTTACTTTATTTTATCTTTTTATCTTTTTTCACTTAATAAATCACAAGTGTTTTTTTTTATAAACTTTTGATCTTATTACCAACATACAAGTCAAGTCCTTTGAAGCCAATATATCTTCATCGTAATCCCCTTTTTATTTTACTCTTTTATTTTTACTTTACTTTTTACTCTTTACTCAACTCAAGTCTGATCCGCTTAAACAAGATCTGGTGGTCACTCATACAAGAACCTATTTTATCCTATTCTAAACAAGAAACATTTAATTTCCTAGCAATATTGCTTTTACTTTACCTATTACAAGCTACTCAAACCCTACTACAAGACTTTTTATAATGTGATCTTTGGTTGTTTAGGCGTTGATAGTACTGTTACACACGAGGAGCAACCTCTCATTTTCTTTGACACGCCGATTGAACAATGAATTGTTCAATTTTTATACAGTCAGGCTTATGGAAATTGGTGTTAACTAAAATTAGCCGAATAATTGCATTTAATTGGCAGATGTTTTTGGCTTCTTTATAAAAATACAACATAACAATAATTACATTCTTTTATGAAGATGGACAAGAAAACCTTTTCAATGAACATGGAGGAAAAGTTTACGATCCAGTGGAAGATTTTTTAACATAAATTGACGATCCCAATATAGTTCTTGAAACAATAACCAATCGAGAAACTTACTTGGGCGGTGAACCATTTTTTTTATTTTTTTATTTCTTTTATAATTCGCTGCAACTCTACATCGCACATTACCTTATAGTTTATCCTTATTAGAACAAAAGAATTTTTTTCTACTACAGCAAAAGTAATGACTAAGGTGTGTATCTTCATGACTTATTTTCATTATTTTTAATTTAAACACCTCTTAAAGTGCGAGCTCATAAGTAAAACGCATTTATTCAAGTATTCCTAACTCAGCTATATAACCTTCCAATTAATTTGATATCCCTTTTGTTCCCCAATTCAATCTCGAATAAAAAGGAGTTCTAAAAGTACCTACGTCTTTATTATCAACTCTCACCACCTCCAACACTACAATTACTTCAAAACGTAGGTTTCTTTTTATTCAGAGAAAACTTCAAAATATAGTTGTAGGACTTACTTGTAATATCAATATGTCTTTTGCTTTGAGATACATTGCAAAGTTAGAAGTAAAATATACTTCTACTTTGTATACACGAAAAGTAGAATATTGCTTTATTTAAATCCTACAATTTATTTTTTGAGTCAACTCTTACTCTATGTTGTAATTTTTGATACATTAAGTTTACAATAGGCTTGCCATGAACAAAATAATCGATATATCCGACAACTCAAATGATTCTCATTTGGACCTTTTCAATTCACAGCAACAACAGCAAATAATTGATTCGTTATCTATGAAGAGACTGGAAAGAACCACTTGTAGAACAGATAAGTTTGATGATATTATTGAAAAAGTATGATGAGCATTTAATGCCTGGTTCTATACCACTTTTATTAATTTCTATTTCTACCAAGTTCTCCACAATAGAAGATGATGGAGAGTTCTTGGCTAAAGTGATAAAAGAAATTAACGAGACTAGTAATGTAAATTCATGTATCAAAAGTATTTATCTGCAGATGTAAGTATATACATTTCAAGAACAAAGAAAAAGTACCCATGTTCTAATATTTATACTTTAGTCTGAATTCAATGATCGATTATAAATATTTGTATGATAAAGATGAAGACAACAGCGAACAGGACTACATTGTTAAGCTATATTCACTCATTATCGAGAATTGTTTTCGTGGTTGTGATATCCGTTTGAGACGGTAACTGCCAGTTGACTTATTTACTGAGATACAAAACTAACTATTCACAAATAGGGGGAACACTATTCCAGCTGTTTGCAGTAAAGTTGGTTATCAATGTAGAATTGATATGAGAGTAACTGTTTCCAAGAAAGCGTGTGTTGATCTCAGCGTTGTTGAATACGCAAAGAACCTATCCATTGATAAATATTATAAAGACAAAGTGAAGGCAGTGTTAGCATCGGCGATTTATTTCAGAAATTTTCAAAAGAACAGCAGCAACGTAAAATTTATACCATCAATGTTGATAGCACGTCTAGAAGGAGAACTATTAATTTACTACAAGACTGATCGAAACTGGTTTGTCGTTGAGAAAATTGATGATGTGGATGCACCGCAAAATATAGATGATATCAGAAAAGGCTCTATTAAATCATTTGTGGAATCATTAGAATATTTTAAGGTAATGAACAACTATAAAAAAAAAGTCCCAGTTATCTCATTGTACATTATAACATTTTGAAGGATCGCTGCTTGGGTTTGAAAAAACCAATTAATAGAAAAAAAAAAAAAGAAATCGGTTGCAGAACTAAAAAAAAAAAAAAAAAAAAAGGAGCCACAAGAGGTACAAAGACCATTCTGGTTTAGTGACTTTCTCGGCGAAAATTCAAGTGATGACGATTCGAGTGGTTAAGAGTTATATTTATTTTAAATAAAAAGGACGGCGTAGAGGACGACCTCCACTGAGCTCAAAAATAAAATGATGAAGCCTTCGAGTTGTTCAGTCAAGCTATTTATTATATCGTCCGCAAATATCTGAGGATCGTTATCAAGTAGCTTGGTAATGTACTCGTTATGCTCAGTTGTAAATGAGCTTTTTGGACCACTGTTTTTTTCATTATTTTTATACGGCACTCCTTCCGTTTCTTCATAAATGTGCCACCAATTCAGTGCAGTACGATACTTCACGTTGAGTTCTCTTGCAACTTTAGCCACTAAGACACACTCTTGCGGTTGCTCAAGCATACGGTCGATAAACGATTCCCTGGTCGTATCATTATAAACACTGTATGACTTGGTTGATTTAGTCAAACTACTAGATTTCAAAGGCTTCGTAATTGATGGTTCACCGCTCAAGTAAGTTTCTCGATTGGTTATTGTTTCAAGAACTATATTGGGATCGTCAATTTATGTTAAAAAATCTTCCACTGGATCGTAAACTTTTCCTCCATGTTCATTGAAAAGGTTTTCTTGTCCATCTTCATAAAAGAATGTAATTATTGTTATGTTGTATTTTTATAAAGAAGCCAAAAACATCTGCCAATTAAATGCAATTATTCGGCTAATTTTAGTTAACACCAATTTCCATAAGCCTGACTGTACACAACTTGAAGAAATGGACAGATGCTCAATAAATACCAAAAAAAAAATCAAAAAATGCAAGAAACACAAAAAAAAAAGAAGAAAACTATAAAAGAAACTATATTTTTACTTGGACTTAGATTATTTAGTTTACTTCAATTCTATTTTATTTTTATTCAAATAAATCCTCAAGCATCTGTTTTTTTTAAGACATCTTTGGATTCTACTTTAAAACAAATAATCAAGTTCCTTGAAGTCAAGATATCTTCATTATAAATCACCTTTTCTTTATTTTACTATTTTATATTCCTTTTATTCTTTATTTCTACTTAGAACAAGTCTGATCTACTCAACAAGATCTGGTGGTCACTCTACAAGAACACTTCTTAAATCAAACATTACTCTTACTCAAGGCAATGCGCTTTAATTTTCTCAAATACAAAGCCTCAAAAATCCCTATAAACGAAATTTTACAGTACTGCAAAGATATATATGCTCAGGATAAAGAGCAGGAGTGACGAGTCTCTGTTTTATCCTTTTATTAAAGATTCGGGAAAGAGTTTATTAATGGATACAAAAGAATATTAAGTAAAAAGCTTGACTAGTACAGATAACTCATTATGAAGAAGCTTTAAGTTGGAAACACATGTTACCTCACGCGACAAAGCTAGTATTGATAGATCAAATACGACAATAATTAAACTTACATTTTCTAAATGACTCTGATTCGGCCCAATTATTCTCTTTCACTCGAGAAGGAAGAAGTAAAGATTTTGTACTCGATGTTGAATTGACTGCGGAGAAAATGGGAAATGTTTGTTGAAACAAAACTTGAGCCATGCCCCATAGTCCAATGGCTAATGCTGACAGAGTGTTTCGGGACATGATAGTTTTTTTTTTTTTTTTTTTTTTTTTTTTTTTTTGTTAAACAAACGCATTCAAGATTGACATATCAAAAAAGACCCTTTGCAATTGAAATTAAATTGCAAGTAAATCCTGAGCATACTCTCATGGAAACTTATAAATGGGCTTTTTGTTTTTTACATTTATCAAATTGATTACAAGAGTGCTGTATAAAGGCCTTTAAATGATGAACAGGAACATTGTTGCACGCTTCAGCAATTCTCGTCTTAAGGTCTTCGTTGTCCGAAATGGTTCCTCTCTTAAATTTGCTCTTAACAACAGACCAAAATTGCTCCATAGGATTGAGTTCAGGAGAATAGGGAGGAAGATGGATACTCCTGTAACCTCTAGAAGTGATCAGTTCATCGATGTCTGTGTGTGTATGGATAGGAGCATTATCCATAACAATAATAATAAAAAACAGTTTATAAGAGGATTTTTATCCATTTCATCCAAAGTTTTCCTTATGAAATTCAAATAATGCTTTGTCGTATTACCTTTTGTTCTTCTGGTGTCTGATGTCTGCTTTCGTTTTCTTCCACCTTCAATTTTACGGTGCTTAGGTTTCTCTGCTACTCTGAGCTCAATTTCTACTATTCCCATGGCACTGATAGCGACTAAAATCATATGGGAAGTTGCTCTAGTCGACTTAGTTGTTACTATAGCTGGTGTACCAACTGTAGACCAAGCTGAAGGTGGACGCATGTTTATATTAAAGCCACTTTCCTCAACAAAAACACAGTTGGAGATATAGTCCAAATCAGCTGCTGTCCATCAATTTACCTATTCGAATCGCTGTTGGAGTTCATTTTCAAAATTTCTTTCTTCAGGATGTAAAGTAACTCTTTTAAAAGATAAATTGCATTCATTCCTCATGAAGTTGCGAGCGCTTGTTTCTTTTAAATTGGAGTTTTCAAGCGACTTGGTCAGACTCTCAACTACATCCACAACGCGTGCCTGAGGGTGCTGATCGTATAGATTTATAATATACTCTTTTATACTCTTGTTGTAACACTCCGGTTTTTCTCTTATCAAAATTTGTTTGCTTCCATTCTGGACCGTCTTTTAATATTTTAGCCTACTGTTGTCCAGTACGCTCAGTCACGCCAGACAACCTAGCATCTTTCGCAGCTTTGTACAATTTAACTTGCAATAAAGAAAGAGAACTTTCTGGTCGGGAGAATATACATTATACCCGTTTTTACCATCCTCAGAAGTTTTCTCTTTCGCCCTTAAACTTACTTCGTTCATAGTCTCATCAAGCTCATCTCTCATTCGTTCTTGCTCAGATGGCTGAGCTTGTTTGTGCTTTCGAAATGTCGTAAGAGTTCCCAAATGAAATGGATCAACGTCTTCAACCCACTCCATTGCGTCGTTGCCTCTTTCGTCAAATATTTTACCTTGTCCGTTTTCAAAAAAAAAAAAAAAAAAATATGTACTCATCTTGCTTGTATAAGAAGTTTACAGAAAACAGCAGATTAATTTTTCAAGAAACCGCCGCAATTTAACACTGCGTTCACTGTACAATGTAATTCGATAAGAGCAAACCCAACGGTCCCGATTAGGGGACGAAAGCGGGACTGCTAAATCGAATGGATCATTTAATTTCAAAAAGACAGTAGAGAAAATTTTTTTGTTTCCCTCTCTTTTTGCATAAAATGGCAGCTAAAATCAGACAAAAAAAACTCGATGCTATTGCCGCTGCTGCTATGCCTCCCGGGCAAAAAGTCATTGCTCAATTCAAAACAGCCGAAGGTGAATCAACAGGTCCTCCACTTAATTTACCTGGCGATGCTACTGTTGAACAACTTGAACTTTTGTTGAATCAACTCCTGAGTCAGGTAAAAAAAAAAAAAAAGACCACAAAAAATGTACACAACGCACAACATTAACCTCAACATATTAAAGGGAGAGGACCCACTTCCTTACTCTTTTCATGTTGATGAGGAAGAGATCAAGAAAGATCTATGGACAGATCGCAAAGACAAATCAACAGAAGACACGGTTGTGATTGTATATCAGCCTCAAGCCATCTTTAGAGTGAGAGCGGTATCTCGTTGCACATCTACTTTAGCTGGCCATACAGAAGCCATTTTGTCCTGTTCGTTCAGTCCTGACGGATCACAACTAGCAACCGGTTCGGGTGATTGTACAGTTCGTATTTGGGATCTCAACACCGAAACCCCCAAATGCACCTTAAAGGGACACACAGGTTGGGTTTTGAATATTGCATGGTCTCCAGACGGTAACTTGCTTGCCTCTGGTAGTATGGATAACACTGTCAGATTATGGGACCCAAAAACCGGCAAACAATTGGGCGATGGATTAAAGGGTCACCGAAAGTGGATTACCAGTCTTTCTTGGGAACCTTATCACTTAAATTCGAAAGCAAACAGATTAGCCAGTTCTTCAAAGGATCACACCGTGCGTATCTGGAACACCACATTAAGAAAGATGGAATTCGCCATCGCTCAACACACAGCCGCTGTGACATGTGTCAAGTGGGGAGGTGAAGGCTTGATTTATACCGCATCTCAGGACAAGTCAATCAAGGTTTGGAATTCATCCGGCATGCTCGTCAAGACCCTTCAGGGTCATGGTCATTGGGTGAATACGCTAGCACTCAGCACAGATTTTGTCCTTCGCACCGGGCCTTACGACCATACCGGAAAACGTTACAAGTCAGAAGAAGAAGCCAAAGTAGCGGCTTTAGCTAGATACAATGCATTGAAGGGAAAGGGTGCCGAAAGACTTGTGTCAGGTTCTGATGATTTCACCATGTTCTATTGGGAGCCAGAGAAGAGCAAAAAACCTATTGCTCGTATGACAGGTCACCAAAAGCTGGTAAACCACGTCGCATTCTCACCTGACGGTCGATTGGTTGCCAGTGCATCGTTTGATAATTGTGTCAAGTTATGGGATGGTACTACAGGCAAGTTTTTGGGTAATCTGAGAGGACATGTCGGTGCTGTATATCAAGTTGCATGGTCAAGTGATTCTCGTATGTTGATCAGTTCAAGTAAAGACAGTACATTGAAGATTTGGGACTTGAAAAAGATGAAGATCTTGATGGACTTACCAGGACATTTGGATGAAGTGTTTGCTGTTGACTGGTCACCGGGAGGAGACAAGGTTGCAAGTGGAGGCAAAGACAAACAACTCAAGATTTGGAGACATTAGACATAAAATTGTACAATAAACATACTGTAAAAAAATATCCGATTTAAAACATCTTTTGCAACTTTAACAACCCGTACATGTCTCTGTACTGGGTTCAGGTGTTTCCTTTATTTTTTTATTACTGGCATTTTCTTCGGTTTCAGTTGAACTACGTTTCTTTTCATTTTTTGAATCATTCTTGGCAGGCATCTCAGGTCTAATGTACGGCTGGCATCTCCAATAGGCATATTTACGAATACCCTTCTCGTCCGGTTTGCCTTGTTCATCAAGATCCTCTCCCTTTTCTTCAATCTCTTTTGTCACTCTCTCTTTCAATTCTCTCACAACGCTGTAATATTCATCAATCTCTCTAGATCTTCCAAGGCGAGCTCTTAAATCAGTGTGAACAGGTAAGCTAGGATGCAGAAGTTTGAACATGTGGCCCTTAATCATTCCAGGATTTGTCTTTTCAATTTTACAAATATCCAAGTATTCTTCTGCTACTTGATATGTGAAAGGAGGTAGCTTTGTATCGCTAGAGAAAATCGCAGGATTGTAAAGACTTCCCTCTGCAGTCATAACAGCATCAACTCCCGTATAATCGATACAACGTTGAATGTCTTCGTAATACAGAATATTACCATTGGCAACAACAGGGATCTTTAAAGCTTCTTTCACTGCCTTAATCTTATCCCAATCTGCAAGACCGGTGTGATGTCCTCTTTGCTCTCTCAATCGACCGTGCACTGTTAGCATCTGAGCCCCTGCGGCCTCAATCATCTTTGCATAAGCAAGCGTCTTTTCGATAGTTGGGAAACAGCGAATCTTCACGGTCACAGGTACAGCTAATTCCTTGTGCAGTTTAGATACCATCTTTTCAATCAGTTCCCATTCGTCTTGCAAAAAGGATCCGTAGCGTCCTCTCTTGGCAATGTTTTGTGGGCATCCCAAGTTGAGATCAACAGCATCACAATCGTTTTCCACCAATTGGGCTGCTTTCAAAAGAATCTCGGGATCGTTGGCGCAAAACTAAATTTTTTTTTAAAAAAAAAAATGAATTCAATTGACATTTGTATTTTCTCTTTTACTTGAACAATAAGTGGCCTGTCTTCTTTATTTGTCGTAAACATGTCGTTTCTGTACTTTTGTCCCTCACTGAAAAGTCTGGCATGAAGCATAGGTGTAACACATACATCAGCTCCATACTTTCTACATAAAATTCTGTAGGCGAGTTCGGATTGATCGACCATGGGTGCAAGAATAGTCTTGGGCGATTTTAAGGTTTCATTAAAAAAATCGTAGCCGGTCAATTTGACAGGTGCCATGTTGATCAAAAAATAAAAAAAAAAGGTACCTTGAAAATTTTTTTTTTCTTCTCCATTTAAAGAGGATTGATTTTATTCCCAGTAAAGAAAATTATTGGTTGGTAGAGCTTGACACCAAGCAACCCAAAAGAACCAATATCATTTTTTAAACTTATGACTGCATTCAATTTATTTCGGAGAGACAGGAGAAAGGAAAACGATATACCTGGGTGTTTCGATTCTTTAGTACATTTTAGATTCAGAATTTATGCGATTTTCTTTTGGGTAAACATAATGAGAAGTCTCCCCCCCCCTTTTTTTTTTCTCTTATCTCCCTTTATTTCAATATTCAGTTTATTCACTTTGGTTCTATGCTAATTCATTAATATATAAAAAAAAAGGTAAGTTGCAGATACTTTTTTTCTCAGATGTATATTGTATACAATTTTATTCTAACATTTAATAAGTTCGTATCATGTTGCTGTTCACCGCGATTGCGAACAAAACCTTTTTTTACAAACAAACATAACCATCCAAAGAAATAATTCGTCTTTTATGGTTTATAGCAATATCCAGACTGTTGGAGCTTGTTAGGTTTATGTTACTAGTTTGATCATGAACGTTCTCCGTAGGCTTGGGGTGCTGTCCTTGCATTCAACGCAGCTATCCCAGACGATGGAAGAGTTGGTTCTTTTAAAGACTTGGCCGTCGAGAACGTTTTGCTTAATGTGGTTTCTAACACTTTGGCGACAATTTTTTGTATATGAAAGGTGAAGAATTAACATGATATTCATCTATTACTTACTTTTATAATATACTTTTAATGACATGGGTAATGTGCGTAGGAGAGTAATCAAGGGCTTTTACAGCTACACATAATTAATTTTGGGATGGACAAAAATTTAATTAACTTACGATTTTAGATTGGATGGATATTGTGGTCTCTTGATAGACCACTACTGCCTGTTTGAAAAGCTTAGGCTTTGAGCCCTATTTTATGATCTCATAAACTTCGTTTGACAGAGGTCAAAGTGAAGAAAAGGATTTGTTGGAGCTATTGAACATGTTAGTTAGACTGACAAGTCCAGTTTTAGCTTGAATGGGAATGATGCTGATTCCAGAGTAATTAGAAAAGTTGGGGGAGAGAGATATCAAGCAAGACATGTAATACCTACGGTGAAACATAGGGGTAATGGAGAGAGAATAATCAGACCAGGGAATTTGAGTACTGGCCCACCCAAAGCCCTGATCTGAGCCCCATCGAGTATCTTTGATGAGCTCTGGAAGTACGAACGAAGAGCAGGAGGATCCGAATTAAAAATAAAAAAGACCTGAAAGCCGTGATTATCGAAGAATGAGAAAAAATGAGCATTGAAATTGCCCAGCGGTTAACAGCCAGTAAGAAAGATCTATGCCAAATATTTATAGATGCTTGCGGTGAACCGACAGAATATTAAAAAATTTTTTTTTTTTTTTTTTTTTTTTTTTTACATTTTATTAAAATATAAATATATCTCTATAAATTCGCGCTAAAAGTATTCAGTTACAAGATTTTCTACATTTTTTTTTTCCGGAAAATGAGTAAATAAGAGCTTATTTCGATTATGAAAATGTGTTACAATATTTGGAGACGTATTTCATATCCTCGGGTAGTCGTTAGCCACAACTGAAGTCATCCTTCACTGGCAGATATCTACCATACTTTATACATATATATATATATATATATATATATTTATCTAAATGACATCGTTCAGAAATTCAGCAAAACAAGCATGGACTTACAAGCCATGGCCAATAAACCTGACTAGCTAATCTGTAAAGTTGCCAAACATGTCAACCAAGAGAGATGTGATTATAACAAACTTGAATATGTTCTTGTATCGAAAAATGCATCTGTATATCCTTTCTAAGGTTAAAAAAAAAAAAAAAAAAAAAAAAAAAAAAAAAAAAAAAACACGCCTCTTTATAAACATGTTTTTATTTCCGGTGTTGGCGATTGCTTGTCAAAATGTAGTTTTATTTTTCTTCAGTTGTATTTTTGGGTGCATCTGCACTGGTATCAACTGCATTTACGTTTGCAGGCGGCGTAAAGGTTACGCCTGGGTCCTTGATTGCTTTTATCCATCCACTTTCCACAAAGAAATCATAAATTCTACTTGTCTTGTTTACATCAATCTTGATCAATCCACGAGCCTGTCTTCTCTTCAAGAAACCTTGCTTTGCGTATTCTTTCAGTATGGTATCCTTAATTACAAGGTATGGTCTCGGCATAATACGTAATGTTGAACATAATATCTGCTCATCCTCTGTCAAAAGATGAACGCCATCTGCTTCTCGTATATTTAGGGGATTAGCAGGTTTCCTTGATCCTGAGGGTGCTGATGTGGCAGCGATTGTGGAAATAGTGGGAGTGTAGGCCATGGGTGCCTGTTTGTCTCTGTAATAGTGGGCGCCATTTGAAGTCGCTAATGCAGCCATCTGTGCACGATAGGCGTTTCTCTGACTTGTAGTTGCCCCACTAATTCTTTCGTTTGATAATGACATGACCGTTTTGAGCTGATTCAATCTATTCTGTTTTTCTCGTTCATAATGTTCTCCTTGTCGTATGGTAGTAAGACCTGCTTGTCTCCATTCTTGCAGTGTAGCAATCCTGTCTTTCAACTGTTGCTCTTTTACTAACCCTTGTACAAACATCTCATAATCCTCTTCCGTCTGAAGCCTGCAAAACACTCTCGTTCGGTTGTAAATCTCGCGTTCTTCCTTGTGTCTTTTCCGTTCTATAGCCTGCATTCGCTTAAAATCCAACCAACGCCTTTCAAAAATCAATCTCTTGCGCTCCATTCTTCGATCCAGTCGAGAATTATAAATGTCAAGTACCATAACCTTTAGATCGATCTCTTCCTGCGTATCGTCGTCGTTAAAAACCATATCCTTGACCGATTGCTCTGCTTCATTTTCATGTTCGGTTTCAAATTCAAATCTTCGTGGCATGTACCCCTGAATTTCATGAAACGAAGGACCACTGGTTATCGGCTTTGAAGAATTGGGCTGTGACATGGCCGGCTTTCGAGGGGCAAGGCCGCGCGATTGTTGTAGTCTTAGACGTTTTCGTTCACGAAACTCCATATCACTCATGGCAAACTCAAGATCCATGCGGGGCAAAGGCCAGTCAGGACTTGCTACATAGACATCTAGATAGTGCTGCTCACAGTCCAACTTGCTTTTGGTACCCACATAGTCAGAAATTGCTTGCCAGTTACCCATTCCCATCTTCTCGGCAGCTTCGATCAACATCAATTCTTCATCGGCGTCCCAGTCTTCACTAAAGATCGGGAAATTGTGCGGCTTGACAATGCGATAGTCATGCCATGTCTTGTGTTTTACCGGTTCTGCTCCTCCACAAAAGCAAGAGACGCAGAGATCAAAGTCGGGACAGTCCTTGTTCGCACAACGTATCCGAACCGTATTTGTGACATCATGAGAACATGCATCACAATGATATTTGGGTGGCTCTTTATCATCAGTAGAAGCTCCATTGTCATTACTTGTCGAAGCACTCAAAGAACCTCCCAAGGGTTTTTGACGATGTGTAATTGTCATGCTTGTTTTTTGTTTTGTTTTGTTTTTGTTTTTTTTTTTTTTTTTAGTTGTGAATGTGAGCGTATACTATTTTTTTTAAATCAATAAGCGGTTCCCCAATTTTTGTGTGTGTGTGTATGTGTGTGTGTGTGTTGTTGTTGTTGTTGTTGTTTTGATTTCCCCCACCTCCTCTCCATTGTAACACACATGTTATGGAGATCAAAGCATCAGTATGTGTCAAGTCAATTCAAGTTTTCTTTGATAGTAGCTGATAAGAATCTCTCATTAAATGACTTTAAAGCTTTGTTGATCAAATTTGGCCGTTTAGTAAAAGGAAAGTTCAGCCTTTTAGTTAGGTGATCATGCGAAATAACTGTCGTTTTACTGTTAGACAACACCACGAAAACTGTAGTTGAGAAACATATGCTACTGTGATATCAACTTTCTTGCACTATTTATATCAATAAGAACAATGGTCTAAAGATTAATTGGAATATACAGGAACAACTTTTTTTTCTATGCAAAAGAATATTTCAAATATCTTTATACGTAAATAAATCGGATTTTTTTACGATAGAATATATCATAATTAAGGAATACGACAAAAATAAAGCTTTTCCTATACGTTGTGATTCGATTACTTCCGGTTATAAACCAAAAATATATATATATTTAGGGCTTAAAAATCTTAGGTCGTGAAACTTTAAGACCATGTCCTTATTTTTAACAGCTTGCAAAATTATAAGCTTTTTACAAAAAAAAAAAAAAAAAAAAAAAAAAAAAAAAAAAAAAAAAAAAAAAAAAGCAGAACAGAAACAAAACAAAACAATGATAAAGTATTATTTTTTGTGCTAGAACTTTCTATAATACATCAAGAATGCTTTGGGCTTCAGCCTTGGCATCGACGGCAAGGCAATCTTCAGCTGCAGCTTGTATACTAGATTCAAGAGTACCTGATTTATCGAGATCGGCAGAGATGGTTATATTGGCAATATTGGGAATAGTGATTTGAGTGCCTGTGACTCCCAAACCAAGTTCTTTATAAAGCCTGAGTTCCAAGTCAGCATCGAGCTTGGAAAGAGCTTCATTGACCAATTCTTTGGCATCTTCTTCAAAACTGACAAGAATAGCCAAAAGCTGATGCTTGTAAAGCGGATTAGAGCCAAGCATACTACGTAAGTCTTGTTCAATAGGACTATAAACAGCAGCTTTCATGTTGGATTGGATTTCAGTATCCATACGTTCCTTCATCCTCTTGATAGCCCTTTCTCGAATCGCTTTCACTTGAAATTCACCTAGTCTGATCAGACCACCGAGAAGACTGAGACCCACATCAATGCTGACATTTAAGGATCCGTTGACTGTTTTGGTGTAATTGGAAGAGATTTCGGCAAGGCAGTTTTCGTTTAGCTGATCTTTAAAGGCGTCCATGATGTTTCTCACCAAAGTGTCGCTAGGCGTTACAGGATAATTTAATTGTCTTTTGGTTAAACTGACAATATCATTGATAGTAAATTCTTTTGATTCAATCACTGGCGATGTACAAATAGAAGAAATTATTATCAAAAGGCTAAAAATAAGACTTGTCAAAGAAAGACGCATTGTCATTTTCATTATCTTTGACTTTTATCAAGGAATTAAAAGACACATATTTATAATCTTTTGGAGTCTGATGATGACGCTCCCCTTAGAATGTTATTGTTTATAACACTATGGTTATGCATGCCTATTTTCGTTTTTTTTTTTAAAAAAAAAAGGTTGTTACCCAAAAATAAAATAAAATAAATGTACATTTTTAAGCTTTCATTCTTAATAAAAATAAAAATCCTGGTTTGTGGTTTTAGTATCTTCGAGATTGCATTTAGCCTCAATTGCTCAGTGCGGAATTATGTAATGTTGATCACTGTATACTTACGCCAAATGAGTTATGGGACCTAATGCTCTCACATTGTCACCTAATACGGCAGTGTCTTTTGCGCAGATCTATAAGATAAACAAATTTTTTTTGCACTTAAAACCTGTTATTAGTGTTGTATCCGAACAACCTTTACATGGAGATTCATAGGTATATCCGATAAAATCAGATTAAAAAACTTTTATATTAAAAGATTTGATATATAGGCAATGGCTAATATATCGGCCAAACCTGACGTCGATCTAAGTTGACTAACAGATCCTGTACCCAGATAATACAAGATTAGTGTCCATTCATTTGACAACACAACTCAAATTTATCGTCTTCTATCTTGATTCGCTAAAAATGCCTTAGGAGTCTTTATCCAGGAAATCTTTATTGTAATCGACAAACATATGTTTTATTCATTAATTGAAGTAGCGTTAAAGATCTAGACATTGTCAAAAGTATAAATATTCCACACTTTTTCTTGAATAAAAGAATATTTATTAGTCTCGTTATTTTATCGTCCCTTTTGATTTTAGATTTTGTTATTTACTTTGTATCTGACAAAACAATTAGACGCCTTTACACTACCAATTTTTCAGGATTCTGTTGACCCCAAATTTAACACGAATAACCACACTAAATGTGCTTAATTTAAACTACAGAATGAGTTTCTTATGTGACATAAGTAAAAAAAAAAATCCTTATGATACATTGGCTTTCAGAGTAGCTACAGGATGCGGGCCTTTCAATAATTGCTTTACACTATTTCCGGAAATTATTGGTGCACACACTAAAAAAATTTGGTGCATTCAAAAAAAAAAAAAAAATTGGTGCACTAGCGATTTTTTTTTTTGGTGCACACTTCGAAATGTGATTGTTGGTCGTTCCTTCAACAACTCTTGTTGACTGCGACTCGGATTCCAATGTGGTAACAAGCTCCAAGAGCCGCGCTTTGTTTTCCTTCTATAAAATAAAAAATATACTCAGAATCCCCTTTTTCCCTTTATACCTTCAAAAGCCGCGCATTCGTGGAAAGTTATGGGTGATATCGATCTAACTATTAGCAATGAACGAACATACACCCAAAGCCAGATGGAAGCAATTATCCGAGATGTCGTCAAACAAATGGACATTGAGAGAGAAGACAAGATCAATGGAGTCGAAATACCTAGACAAGTCTCTGAGGAACTGGACAACACTCCCACGCATCAGCTCAATGAAAATTTCAAAAAATTCAGGAGAGAAACCCAACGATACGTTATGGGAGAGCGGACAACCCCAGAAAAGATCAACAAATCAGTTGCCCATTATCTCAAAAAGCACTTCACTGAAACAGCAATGGCTGTCAATACCATTTACAAAATTACAGAAAACACAAGGTTCTAAGCAAAGGTTGCCATGGAAATCTTTGAACAGCTTCAATACGTCTTGGAGGAAGCCGATCATGACGAAGCTAAAGACATCATCAATAGATACAGAGAGCAAAGTCGACGACTGGCAGTCTTTGGGCTGGCAACAGCCAAAGCACAAGAAAGAGAAGCAAAAGAATATGCAGACAAAGCACTCAACATCCCACTTAGTATCCGCCACTTGGAAACAACAGAAGAGGATAATAAATCCAAGAACGCCTACAGCGATGAATTTCTTAGTAAATACCACCAAGACAACTTTGAAAGAAAACTTGTCCAACAGGCCAGTGTTAGTCGAGGAGGAGGACGAAGCAATGGATTCGCAAGTAGAGGATATCAACGAGGGAATAGAAACTTCGGATATGAAAGAGGTAATAATAAATCACGAGATGCTTTTTTTGGACAGGGCGCCCCACAAAGATGGGGAACTCCACAAAACAACAATTCAGCCCAACACCAACCATCACACCAATCAAACCACACCTCCAACCCCCAATAACATCAATGACAAATTACAGTATCCCAACAGACGGCATAGCGCCAGGGGGCCGATTACAACATTTTCTCAAGAATTGGCAGTCGATCACCAAACATCCATGGCTCTTATCCGTGATACAAGATGGTTATCGGATACCACTATTAAAAAAACCAGCGCCTTGGAGATTGCGTCGTATCAAATTAGACCAGACGAACAATTAGCAGTGGACGAAGCAGTAACCAAATTTGTCCAGGCGGGAATAATAGAGGTATCACCAATACAGAACACAGATTATCTATCCAATTTCTTCACAATACAGAACACAGATTATCTATCCAATTTCTTCACAATACAGGAAGCAACAAAACGTCGGCCAATTTTAGATTGCCAAAAAATCAACAACTATATATAGTGCCATCACTTCAAGATGGATGGAGTGCCAGCATTGAGGGAAATCATCGAGAAAAAACGATTTTATCTGCAAATTGGACCTAAAAGATGCTTATGTTGTCACTCCAATTCACCCCCAACTCAAAGAAATACTTGACTTTCCAGAACAAGGGAATTATATACCAATACAAAACTCTAGCTTTTGGGATGAGCGTAAGTCTACGAGTATTCAGCAAAATGATGCGATTTGTGATAAAACCATTACGACTACAAGGAATTCGTCTAGTATACTATTTAGTCGACATATGTGTTCTGGGGACGACAAAGGAAGAAGCAACAAATCACACACAAATAGTATTGTCACATATGGAATCCTTGGGTTTTCTGATAAACTTCCAGAAGAGTGTTCTAGCCCCTTTTCAACAACAGGAATTCTTAGGCTTCGAGTTCAATACGAAGAACATGCAGATAGCACTCCCAGTGAAGAAGATGTCGAAGCTCATGATTCGAATCAAACAAGCCACAAAAGCCAAACCTCACCAATACAACTGTCGGTGGTATGTCAGTATGATGGGGAAGATGACCTCAATGATTCCAGCCATTGGAGAAGCCCTACTCCACATCAGATACATGCAGAGGGATCTGTCCTTAACACTCAGCAAACACCTACAGAATTGGGATGCACCAATGACATTATCGAACGACAGCAAGAACGAGCTTCAATGGTAGATAAGTTGGATGGTAAAAAAGAATGGCCTGCCAATAAAGAAATTAGCATGCAACCAACCGAAAGCAACGACGATATATGTAGATGCATCAGACCTGGGATGGGGAATGAGTTCTGGCACAATACAGACCACAGGCGCATGGACAAACAAAGAAAGCCTCATGTCAATCAATGCAAGGGAGCTGACAGCTATATATTTTGCCCTGAAACTACATGCCAAAGACTTCAAGGACCAGCACATAAAAATATTTACCGACAACATGACTGCTTTGAAATACAGCAGCAAGTCGGGAGGGACAGCATCTCGAACACTACAAGACCTAGCAGTGAAAATACAAGAACTGTGCAGCCAATACAATCTCAAAGTCGAATACGAACACATTTCAGGACAGGAGAATATTCAAGCGGATTGGCTGAGAAGACAGCACCACACCACAACGAAAAACTTACTTTACGAGGCCCAGTTACCAAAAAGAATATTTCGACTGATCAACCAGAGATGGGGTCCTTAACCATCGATGCATTCGCGGACAGGATGAACACAAAGCTGCCCATATTTTGGAGCATGCGCCCAGATCCGGAAGCAACAGCAACGGATGCGTTTCAACAAACTTGGAAGAAGCAGGGAATGTACTTATTTCCGCCCTGGAAGTTCATATCACGAGCGATGCAGATAATAAAACAACAAAGAATCCAGAAGGCGGTGCTGATCACGCCGTATTGGCCGACCCAATTCTGGTTCCCATCATTACTACAGATGAAACATGTCAACAAACCTCTAATGTTCAAGATGAGAAGATGGAAGATGGCCGCCTGGCACTTATCTGCAGCAAGAGGAAGGCCTTTGGTAACTTAGAGGAAGACAACGTGGAATTTTTAACTCACGTACAGAGAAGCAAAACACATAAGAACTATAATGCTGAGTGGAAAAAATGGACGCAATGGTGCAAAACACAACCAAACTCAATACAACCTACTACCTATGACGAAGCAATAGTATTGCGTTTTTTGCTAGACAATCGCCAGTTTTCATACCAGTATCTGAATGGTCTGCGATCAGCTATAGCGTCTGTTTTCAAAGTTTTACATCCAGAAAAGGGTCCGTTAGCAACAAAGGAGGTCATAGCGGAATTCTTCAAAGCAAGAAGAAGATCAGAAATAAACATTCCTACGAAGCAAAAACTACAAACATGGAATACCAATATACTAGTAGACTTCATAGGGAAAGAATGGCCAGACAATCAACCTCTCAACTTATATGATTTACAACTTAAAACAATTTTATTGTTTTGTTTGGCAACTATGGCAAGACCACGGTCAGATGTTGGCAGGGTGCAGTTTAGAGATGTATAGGTGGAACTAGAAAACAAAGAGCCGGTGTCTGCTTTCATACATTTCAGAGAAGCGAAAGAGACCCAAGTGAAATCAGTGGTACTGGGATTAGCAGAAGACAACAGCATGTGCCTTGTTTCCACGCTTTTCAGCTTTTTACAACAATCCAGTCATCTTCGAAATAACCTTCCTATAGACCATAGTTCGTTCTTGGCATACATTCTCGAACCAGAAAAGGTCAAATCAGCCAGTCCGTCTACAGTGGCTACATGGGTTTCGAAGGCTATGGATAAAGCGGGTATTGACACTAGTGTATACAAACCACATTCTATTCGGTCAGCATCAAGCACGAAAGCAGTCGAAAATGGAATGACTATTTCTGAAGTCAAGCACCATGCTAATTGGAGTCACGATTCGAACACATTTGAACGATAGTACCTCAAGCCAAGCACACAACGGAACAGCAGCACTAGAATAACAAACTCAATTGTTTCTGTTAGAGGAAAAGATACCACATTGGAATCCGAGTCGCAGTCAACAAGAATTGTTGAAGGAACGACCAACAATAAGAAACAAGAGAAAGAAATGTAAACAGTGCGCAGAGAAAGAAGCCCGATTAAATAAGAAATACAGGCAGGTTAGCCGTCTTTCTTTCGAAAATGGTTGCAAGACAGCTTTACATGACAACACTAATGCTTCAATACACGCGTCGTCTTTGCTCAAATGTTACCCGGTCAAGCTGAAGATAAACGAATATGATAAGGTGCGAAAAAATATTACTGTTCACGCTTTGCTACATGCTCAAGAAGTCGAAAATATATCTGAAGAATTTAATATCAACTTTGGAGATACGTCAAAAACATTCGAAGCAGAGTTGCAACTGGCTGAAAAGGTGGTAATGAATTATTTCTGCAGAAAATGTGATAGCCCAGAAAATATAACAAACTCTGAAGATATATCGCAAGTTGTATCGTCGTCAAGTGTACCAAATATATTGAAAATGCTGGGACCTTACGAGGAAATTGATGCAGAAGTGATTAGTCTTCTGAACGCCGATTTTCGTATTACTCAAAAGCAATTGCATCTAATTCCCAAGCTCTTTACTGGTGCCTTAATCCACAATAAGTTGACGTTAATGGCTATTACCTCCGAAGTTTTCTCAAGACATGCTACTATAGATATTCATCTAGAAATAGGCGTTGATTCTGTGCCCTCTTCGAAATGTCTCTATAAGGACTTATCCTGTTCAGTTATTGTTAGCTTTGATGGAAAGAACTTATCAAAAAAACTGCTTATTGGCTCACATACAATGAACGTCCTCATTAACTGTTCCACAACAATAGTAGCATCCAGATTGCAAGAAGTGTTTGTTGGCCCTCAAGTCAATGTCAGTCCCACCGATTTTACTGTGAACAGTACAAGGATTTTTTTGCGATCAGAAGAAGTATCAAGCTTCAAGAAAGCCTTCAGTTCTTGTCTTCAACCCAGCTTCGACTACCTACCTCCCAGTATCTCATGTTTAAGACAATTGACAAGCTTCTTCAACCATACATCAACATATGCCTATTTTAGAGCAACTTTGGATGACTTTAACGATACTAGATTTATGCCTGTTACTGTATTTACTTTATGCGACACCCCAGATCAAGATGGTCATGGTTCAAACCACAATTCTGCGCCAAAAATCGGTTCTTTATTGTTGCACAACCGCCCTCTTTTTCCTCAGGACAAAACTAATGGTCCTAAAAATCTACAACAAAAATCCAAAAAAATAGAAAACAGTACACAAACACAAAAACAGAACTAGTATAAATAACCCTTCTTTCGACTTTTACTTTTACTTCGCTTACTTTTGACTTACCTTTATTTTTATCTTTTTATCTTTTTTCACTTAATAAATCTCAAGTGTCTTTTTTTATATACTTTTGATCTTATTATCAACATACAAGTCAAGTCCTTTGAAGCCAATATATCTTCATCGTAATCCTTTTTTTTTTATTTTACTCTTTTATTTTTACTTTATCTTTTTACTCTTTACTCAACTCAAGTCTGATCCGCTTAACAAGATCTGGTGGTCACTCTACAAGAACCTATTTTATTCAACTTTAAACAAGAACTATCTCTGCTCAGGCACAAACACTTTTATTTTTATCAATCACAACTACTCTTAAAGCCATAAACCCGAACAATAACATTATTGCTGCAAACAATTGCTATTAACCTCAGCTTAAAACGCGATCTACTGAAAGAAAACATTTCTTTGTTCCAAACTGCGTATGAATCTGCTCAACGTAATGAAGATAATGAATCATGGAAAATAATCGATCAAGTTATGAATCAAATGAATACACTTATTGAACAAAATGATGATAAGCCAATGAAAATATCGAAATTTATTGTTGAGACTAATTTAAGCAAGGTGGCAAATCTCGTTGGTAGTCATCTACACTACAAGAGACAATTCGACTAAAAAAGGAAATTCACAAATATTTTAAATTCAGCAAGAGAAAAAAAATTAGTTACAAGAATATGATGATTAAAAATTGACTTACATTTAATTTGAATGAGCAAGAGAGAGAGAGAGAGAGTAAGAGAGAGAAATGTTAGTAAATATTTTTCAAGTAATGTATTTGAACCTACCGAGTGCACTTTTGTTTGTTCAGCGATAACTGAACTGGATAATTTTATTGTTGTCTTGGGCGAACTTGACGTTCTGTCGGTTGCTGCTGTCTTCTACGTCTTGTATCAGTACCAGTTCCAGGAGCATCTCGATTGAATCTGTCTGGGACATCATCTTCAGTTCGGAGAGACCTGAGAATATGCAACATATTGAGACAAGCAGCCAAATCTCTATTCCACAGACGAGGGCCAAAGGTTCTTGCTGTTCTTGTAATGGTCTGTCATAATGTGCCCAGAACCGCATTTGGACAAAAAATTGGATTGTTACACAAAGTCCCAAAAAAATTGACAAAACCCTATAAGGAAAGTTTTTGTCCTTGATCGCTTGTTAAAATGGAGGTTAAATATCATGACGAAAACGGCCATTTCGTCTCTGGTCGTGTAGCAGGTAACATTAAAGTAACGCTTTTGGACTTGTATGGTTAATAGTTATTTTATTTCATGTCTTTTATTAAATAATGACAAATTCAATATTCTAATACCTTTGTTTTTATATTTCAATACTGTAATCATCGAACAAGTAATATATTGCTTCAATAAAAGTGAATACATTTCCAAGTGATCTTTAATGAATAATGTAAACAATGGATATACTGTTGGCTTTAACCAAGTAACTATTCTTACTACTTATATTATAAACTACAATTAGAAATGATAAACCAAAAGACAACACTTCGTCAATTTCACCAACGATGTTCTAACTGAGATGGACAAGTTTTCCGAGATAAGAGGACATTACCAAATCATTGGTAAAGCTATGCGCACAGCGAAAATAACTGGAGAAATGATTGAAGAGCGTAACTACAAATGTATTTCTTGCTACCGTACTCTCCAGAACTAAACCCGATTGAACAACTTTGGTCTGTCGTCAAGAACAACGTGTAAAGAGAGCCTATACTCAAAAAGAATACTTCCTTGAATAATTGTAGGTGCTAACAACAAAAAAGTTTCCTAGTCCTCTTTTGAAAGGTTTGCATGTTACTCCATCAAACGTTTTGATGACTGCCTTGCAGGCCGTTCTATTTAATAAATAATTATACATGCGACATCGTTTTGGCAAAAGGTGTATTCGTATTTGAACGACAATTTGTTTGGCACTAGCCGACAATTATTTTTTTTTGTAACCACAAATATGTCCGTTGACGAAGACGAGGATGAAAATGTGGTAAAGGGGCTTCGTCCCCTAGTGTAATGTTTATAATGCTTCTCTTGGATGCTAATGACGCTGGTTCAAATGCCCAAGGCCGCAATTTCTTGTCTCTTCTTTCGTGGGTATAGCCCTGTTATATTTATCTGATTTCTTTGTGAGTTAAAAGCCCTGCTATTATAAATTTCAAAATGATGTCTGCTATGTTGGGGACATCGATAATGAAAATCCTCATACAAAAAAAAAAAAAAAAATCCAAAAATGTACTGGCTCCTAAATAATGCGGGCTTCTAACAAACATCACTTTTACGCTAGTCTATATAAGGCTTCCGCTGGCTCCCAGCTTTATTCCAAAAGAAATTGAATTTCAGCTCGTTTTATCTTTGGGTGTGAACATCAGCTCATTTTATCTGGGTGTGACCATAAGAAATTTTTGATTGGCCAAATAAAAATTGGATTTCTATTTTAGAAAATCTTGATTTTTAAACGTAAATCACTGTACACACTTGTTTTTGCCTGAGAGTTCCTGAACTCTGTTTTGGTGTAACTGGTGCTTCATTCACAGAACAATTTCTCAATAAAGAAACCTGTTTTAGTTGCATGACGTTACAAGGGGAGTTGCATTTCTTTTTCTTTCTTTCTTTCTTTCTCTCTCTCTCTTTTTTTTTTCCCTCTTCTTTCCGAATCTATTATAACTTATAACAGATCTCATTTACCTAGCCATGACACTACAACACTCAAATGAATTATCTGGAAAATCCAATACCAGCAGCAGCAGTGACAATGACCAAAAAGTGCATATCCGCATTGTTCCAAACATTGATAATCCCAGTCGAAGCTTGATATTTAGTATCATTGAAAAAGATCTTGAGCCTGGAAAAGTGATCAAGGTCGGAAGATTTACCGATAAATCTTGTCAAGAAGATCATATCTCTTTCAAAAGCAAAGTGGTCTCACGATCTCATTGTGAAATTTGGTTAAGTTATGATGGGAAAGTAAGTGACTAAAATGGAAAGTGGGTGCAACTCACATGTTTTCCAGCTCACAATATCTCATGGATGTTAACAATTTCTTTCTGATAGGTACAATTAAAGGATACAAAATCATCTTCTGGCACATTTGTCAACCACTTGAGATTAAGTTCAGCAAACCAAGAAAGTCAGACAACAGAGATCAAGAACGGCGATTTAATACAGCTTGGTGTTGACTATCAAGGAGGGTTTGAAGAAATTTACCGTTCTGTTAAAATGAAGTTAGAAATCAATAGACCTTCACAAGAAAAACAGCTCTCATACTCTATATCAGCATTCAACAACTTGCGTAGCATGACAAGTCATCATTTATCTGACACTGAAGTCGAAGAGTGTTGTATTTGCTTGTATGCTCTAGCTCCATTTCAAGCCTTATTCGCTGCTCCATGTTCTCACACTTATCACTTCAAATGTATACGCCCCTTGTTTGACAGCTATCCGGGGTTTCAGTGTCCTGTCTGCCGTACATATTCCGATCTGGATGCAAGCGTAACAGTAGAAACAGAAGAGGTCATTGAAAAATATGGCTTTAGAAAATCTGCACATGCACAAGACGATCCTTGCTGCGAAGAGACAGAAGAAATATTACACCCCCTTCCAGTTCATGTCATATCAAACGAACTACCATTATCTACTACTTTAGTTGTTTGCCCTAATATTTTGTCAGAAAACTTGGATTCATCAACAAGCGATTTAGAAGGTACACTTTTATTATATAATGACGAACTTTTTTTTTTTTTACTAAACAAACATCTTTAAAAGTTATACCAGTTGCAGAAAACCACTGTCGCATTAGTTCTAACACAAGCACTTCTACAGTCCAAAGACAAAAGGCTTCCAAGTACAACAGCAATCTGGTTGAAAAGATTAGAATGGCATTCTCAAACGAAAAGCGAAAGTCAACCTTTGGAAAAAGACGTGCGAACAGCGGTAGAACAAGTGGAAGTAATAGTGGCGATGAAATGGATAGATCGGAGACGTATTTTAATGTACCTTCACAAGCAAACTTATCACATACTCTTTCGCGTCAATCAACACATAATCACACTAACGGAATTGTATCACATACATCACGCTAAAAAAGAAAAAAAAAAAAAAACATGTACACGCTAATGTATAATAAAGTTTACTTTTACATGAATATCACCATATTTAGAAATATTTTCCCAATTTTGATTTCTATAGCTACCTCGAAAGCCGTTTAAAACCTATAAATAATCTAACTGTCTACTACAGATTGTTAATACAGAAAATTATGTCCTGATTTTTGTGATATGCGGCCTACACCAAAAGTTCTTCTTTTTCTATTGGTACATTGACACATATTTTGCTATTGTGTCAAATTATGCAGTAATCTGCAACATAAAAAATCTGAAAAGCAAAAGCAAAAGCTAGCATGCATGCATCTAGATTACTCTTACTTATTACTCTATTGCATAAGCAGAAAATGTTCTTAAAAAAAAAACTTTACTTGTCTTATAGAATTAAAATTAAAGTGAACAAATACTGAACATAAATATATTAGGTTTTTCAGAGGATGTTCTACAAATAAATCTTCATGCATGTCCTGTTTGTCTAGAGACCCTTAATATATATTTTTAGACTCCTAACATAAACGTTGTCTTTGTTTATGTTTATCAAAAAATGACAAAGGCTGATTTTCATTAAGCTTAGATTTTCTTACTGTTTAAACTATATGAACTCATATATAAATAATTATACCGTGTGTATTATATATCGTATACAAAAAGCGAAATAGCCAAGATGTTGTCTCGGTAAAATAAAAAAAAAAAGGCAAGTCCGTAGCTTGGCAATAGATCATACGTAGAATGCAAACAGCATTTAACTCAGATAGCTTAAAAATAGACAAATTTCTCTTTTAATATGCTAAACGACCCGGAATTTATTTGTATTGTTCAAAAACAAAAGAAGGCTTACTGTACGTATATTTATATAAACTCGCTAATATAAAAAAAAAAAGAAATGTATACAGCACTTTAGAGAGATCGAAAATGTTTTAAAGGTATTTATTTATGTTAAAAAACACTTGCTTCCGGTGGGACCAGATCTTATGAGCTCATGAAAAAAAAAAAAAGTCTGGAAGCGAACCACATGCAAACAAAGCAGAAGGTGACCCGATATGGTTAATCCTAACGGAAAAAATTGACGTTCTCTTATTTGGAGATGCATATTTCATTTTATGATCAAATGTTTTTTTTTTTTTACCCAAGGTTTTATAAGTTATGTGTATAAAAGCTCTATAATATGTATGTCATATGTGCTTACTATACTTTGAAACAAGTAACTATAGTATATGGGATGGTGTTCAAGAACTTGAGAGAGGGTTGCCCTTTACTTTTGTGTCTGAACTAGTTGTTTGATTTGCTAGTGCGACATCAGATTATGGTATTGAAGGGATTCATTACATATGTAAATATTTTGAACGGACAATAGAGTAATTGCAAGGCTTGGATCTAATAGTAACTGACCACCGGCACATGGTGTGCACTCAATACTGCACTCTCAACGATCGAGTTTGCATCAAAAACCATTAAATATCCAAAGTTAATGTGTCAATTTGTCTTTACTGAACGAAAAGAATACATTTCTTGCACGTTGAACAAAAGCCGACTCAGTTGGCAAAAGATGACAGATTGTCATCAATTCTTTTAGTTTTTATTAAACATATTGGTTAGTGAAATGTGATTTGGATATAAAACTAGCTAAAAAAAAAGAAAAAAAAAAAAATCAATACAACGCGTTCCAGAAAGTTTGACGAGTCTTTGTATCCAAGCATAGATATATTAAAAGGGATAATAAAACTAATGCTTAGTTTTGACTAAAGTATTTCTGTATAGCACAGAAATGTGACAGATGGAAAATGCTTCCCGTCAAGAGCTCTTCAATTCACTATACATTTTATAAACACTACGCCGAATATCAGTGACGATGATGAAGTGACACAAATTTCTTATGCATTTTCTCTTGGCCTGGGCCTCTGTAGAATTCCAAGTTGTTGCAGAACACTTTTGTTATTGTATATTCTGAGATTTAATAAATAAGAAAAGGTATTCTCAAACGTACATACTTTCTAGTTCGTTTTCTTTTTTTTCGAAACGATAATGTCAACTACAAAAACTGATTCAGCTAGCCCAACTCACGAACCTTTTACATCACCAGAAGAGCACTCTAATGTCAACAATTGTGGCTGTGGCTTACTTTTACTTCCTTTGGCTGCAATAGGTGGTTTGATTGACCAAATTCAAAGAAAGGTGTCAAGGCTGTTTTCATCATCAAAATAACTATATTTAATATTTACACACATTACAAAAAAAAAAGGCACGTCTATAAAATACTGTTTTCTAATACAAGTCATTTTGACTTGAGTCCACACAGAATCCTTGATTGTGCAATGCTTTGTTTTTAATCTTTTCAATCCTGTCCTTTACTTCTATCTCTTCTCTTTGTGCAACTAATATTTCTTCCACTGATACTTGTCTCAAATTTGTTGTATCTTCTCTATCCACATCCTGTTCGAAAAGTCGTTTTTTTTTTTTTTTTTTTTTTTTTTTTTTTTTTAAAAAGAATCCAGAAAAAAATTCACTCTTGAGTAACAATTGGATAAAAAAAAAACTCAGACCATTTTGATAGGTGTAACGCTCAAGATTCTTGATGAGTAAGTAAAAAAAAAAATTCCATATGAAACGAATACGACTAGTAGCTAACATCAAAAACCATGAGAAAACAAGCTTTCTTAAAAACATTTTTTTTTTTTTACAATGTCCAAAAAAAAAACCAATTTCTTTGGAAATTATGAGCATGGTGGCTTCTTTGTATAACCGATTTTTTTTTTTTTTTGGTATATCCAAAGAACACAAGCGTGAGTATTGTTACTTACTATAAAATTTTCAGAGGATCCTTCTCGAGTTAATTGTGTGGATTCATGCATATAATAATAGAAATAAAAAGATAGAAGCAGTGATATTAGCTTTTTGGAGACACAGTCTGTCCATTGCTTTCTATAAGATTGACCAATTGATAGAACATCCCCTCCCCCTCCCCCTTTTTTTTTTACCAGTGGAAATTCCTTTGCCGGAAAGAGCTTTACTCCCAATACAGATATATTAGAGCATTTATCTTCTTTTTTTTGTGTAAACAGTAAAAGGTGTTGAACTGAGAAGACGAAGGCGACTTTGACGAACCTAACAAAATGTACAAAACACAATATGATAGACAGAGTCTATTGTCCTAGAATGATATGGAGCATCTATCCTGTCTTTGTTTAAAAGGTACAAGTCCCTTGTTTTATTATTCGAGTTTTCTTTCTCGATGTACATGATCTCACACCTCATCTTTTTTTTTTTTCTACAAATCCACACCCTCATCAGAGTCACTAAATGTAGGTTGATAACGTGCTAAATCTGCTTCGTTATCATACAAATTATTTAGATCGTCCGTAGATCGCAAATTCATTATGTACATTGTGTTTGATGGACTAGATTGTACATTGTCATTTCTCGTATTATCATTTGGCTCTTCTTCCTCTTCTTCCACATGCTCTTCGTCAGAGGTAGTCCCAAGATCTGTTACATCTTGTTTGATAATAGAAACACGGGTTTGCAAAAGCTTATGTCTTTTGTGAGCTAGATTTTCCTCTAAAAGACACAATTCCTCATGTAACTCTTTTACTGTTTGCCTTTTTGAATAAGGTCTTATATTGACTACATTAAGAGAAGGGTAAAGTGACATGTTATGGGAAAAATGAAAGAGTCAATCATGAATGTGAGTTTGCACATTTTGTGTCTGTTAAATAATTTCATGGTCTGACGTAAGCAATCAATAAAAAGATAATTGGCGAAAGACAAGATTTAATTTGTCGGTTAATGCAAAAACAAATTGTTGGTCAACTAATTTTAAGTGAATAAAACATAATCAGAGGAAAAGATGCAGCTAGATTTAATTCATAGTGCTTAAACATGTTTCAATTAATAGAATCATATAATGTTTCGATTCTCGTAGTATTCCAGTTGATTTGTAGCTAGAATTAGTAGATATTTATTTAATGAAAAGCTTTGAAATGGAGTTCGTTTAAAGCAACTTATAATTTAACGTTTAAAATGAAGGCAAGAGCCATAAAGATCACTAAAACGAACATCATTACATGCACCACCAATTCTAGAAGATAATGTCTCTTCTTTCATCAAGTGTTGGCAATTCATTTTTCTTTTCATTGAAGCCCAGAACTGTTCAATAAGATTTAACTCAGGCGAGTAAGGGAGGGGGAGGGAGGTTTCGAAACGACATAAAGCACTGCAGACGAACGATAGACTCCAACAGCCATGTGAGAAGCCACTCTTGTTTCGCAGTGTGGTTAGTTATTATGTCAGGTAAAATGTCTGGGTCTGTAATTTCTGTAAAGACACCTTCCGTGGGGTCATAAGCTCTTTCGTCATGCTCATCGAAAAGGTTGTCCGTTCCATCTTTGAAATAAAAAGCACTTGTCATTGTAAAGATCTCAAAAGCTTGAAAAAAGAGGAAAATCCTTTTGAGAATGAGATACGTACACAGGAGTTGGCGTTTAAAAATCAGAAACTTTTTTTTACCAATCAAGGTTTTTTGTGTTTATTTAAGGTTTTTATTTGCGTTATCTTTCTTTTTTTTTT
>JNDS01004976.1:0-70009 GCA_000697035.1 Rhizopus stolonifer B9770
ACAGACGCAAACTTTATTGTCAAAGGCCGCAAACTTAGTCTCAAAGGCCGCCAAATGAACGGAAAAAACCAGTAATATGAACTTGGGCATAGGATCCCTTCATTGACAGATTTGGATGAGAACAAAGTCAGTAAGTTGACCTTCCGATGGACTGAGGAAGAAGTTAGAGAATGTATGTCCAAAACCCCTAGGGGAAGTAGTCCCGGCGTAGATTGAATTCCATATGAAATACTACAATTGATGCTGAAACATCCTTTTTGCAGACAACTATTCATGGATGTGCTCAACTCAGCACTCAGCGAGAGCAAATTCCCAGCAACATGGCAAAGATCAATTGTAATACTCCTACCAAAAAAAGGCGATCGAAGTCAACTAAAAAACTGGAGACCCGTATCACTCATTTGTACTGATGCTAAAATTTTCACGAGACTACTAGCAACAAGAATGAAATACCTGATTCCTCAAGTGATTGACAAACATCAAACCGGTTTCATGCCAGAAAGATTCATAGCAGACAATGGCGTAACTACATGCTTAATCATGGACATCGCGCAACGTTTCAAATTGCCAGGAGTAGCTCTTCTACTGGACCAAGAAAAAGCTTATGATAGGGTTCATCCAAAATACCTACAAGCCTGCTTGGAACGTTTTGGTTTTCCTTTGTCATTAATACACTGTATAAATACATTGTTCTTCGGTACATCACTTTGTATTAACGTCAATGGTTTTTTATCGACTCCAATAGCTCAGGCCAGAGGTCTTCGCCAAGGTGATCCACTGTCTCCTTTGCTTTTCAACCTAGCTATTGAACCACTGCTACGGTCTATATGGTCCTCTCGCTTGATCACAGGCTTTCAGATCTCTAATTCAATTCGTCCGGAATCCATTTCAACGTTTACTTCATCACCACCACTCAAAGCAATGGCTTATGCAGATGATGTAATTGTCTTTCTCAACAAACCAAATGAACTACAAGCATTACTACGAATTGTATTAGTATATGGACAGGCTTCAAATGCTCAACTAAACCGGGACAAGACTTTGGCAGTCTCCTTATCAGGAGAACCACATCCTGAATGGAGAAGGATGCTTGAAGCCAATCAGATATTTCAATGGCATGACAATCAAATTATCTCAGCTGCAATATACTTAGGATATCCACTTACGAGCAGCAAGCAACAAGTGGCAAATTACCTACTCAGCATTATAGTAAAAGTGGAGCAACACGCTAATATACTATCGCAAAGAAATCTGTCAATTCAGGGACGCAGTGTGGTTGCTAATACATTGTTACTTAGCAGAATATGGCACAGTATACGAGTAAATTTCGCCACCTTTAGAGTTTCTTGGAAAAATCAAAACATTGATCTTAAGGTTCCTAAAACACAAAAACTTTCCGTTTGTAAAATTTGAAGACTGCCAAAGAGTTCGTAATGAAGGTGGTATCTCAATATTAGACCCAAATAAACAGCACACAGCACTTCAGCTCCGATGGCTTATCCCAATGTTGACCGTACCACAAACGACATGCAATACCAATTCTTTTGCTACAGACATGATGAACTACTATATATGCAGATTAACAGCATCACCTTCGCCGATTTTGCCTCTTTTGTTTTTGGAGAAACGCAATGCTGATCTTGGGAAAATTGGTTGCTTTCGTTCCTTATTTCGTGCTCTTGATCATATGGATTATGAAATCAATTTGACCGAACTCAACACAAGTACAATAGAGGAACTGCCTTTGAGCAAGATATGTCCGATGCTTTTTACTGAAACATCAAATCACAGCATTTCCTACTGGAGCTCGATGTTAGTCAAAGACGTCTACAGTTTTGATGTTACAGAAGGCAAACTTAGTCCACGAGAATCATTCCGGTCTCGAAGTCATCAAAAAAAAGTCGAAGAATATTTAGACCTCATAAACACCGGTCAAGTTTTCGAAGAAGAACATTTTACAAGGCTCAAAAGTTCATCTCGGCGGCGTCTAGGAGGATTTATATCTTCTTCTGGTTTTCAGAAACCAATCCCTCAGTTTGAAAGAATCCTCAAATCACCGCTACCGGATGGGACTGAATTTGAAGAGATAACTACCAAATGGTTCAGAAATCTCGATATGTTGCCAATAGAGAGCCTTCCATCATCCTATCCCAAGGCCAGTAAAAGATCCTGGAATAATTTCTGGCATTCATCAATACCGCATCCAGCAAAAACCATCTTATGGAGGTTATATCATTCAAAATTCCCGTCGCGTTCTCGCTTACATCACATTATGCCCATAACAGTTACAAGCCAAGAATGCTTATTTTGTGGAGAAGTCGAAACAGACGAACATTTTCTTTGGTCATGTCCTATTAAAAGACCCATATGGACTACATTAGCTCACCGTTTTCTGGAACAACCTTCTATATTAAGCTATTCATTACTAAGTCGGCCTATTAATACAAATGCCAAAACACTCATGCATTGGAACCTCAAACTTATACAGGTGGTGGCCTGTGGAGTCTTGAATCTTTGGCGACTACATTGGAAGTTCACTTTTGACAACAAGCCTTTTTGGCCAAACGAAGTCGCTGCAAGGGCAACAATCCAACTAAAACAAATACATAATGAAAACCAATACTATTCTAAATTGAAAATTTTAAATCAACCGCAAAATGAAGCAACACACTGAAATTATACTTTGACAAATTCTATATTTATATTTAAACTCAAAATGATGCACGGCATCGGTAATGAAATACTTGTGTGGTATTATTGGTTTTTCGAGTTGTTTAAAATAAATTTAAAAGTAGGACTGAAAGTCGATGAGTCTCTTGAACCTCTTTTATTGAGTGAGAACGAGAGAGAGAACCCACTTATTGCAAATTACGTCTCGATAATAAGATTGAGAAATTTAGATAGCGATAGTAGTACAAGGTACATTAGAAGAACAGTTGTTATTCCATATATGGCACGAAGTGCTATATATATTGCCAAGGAAAATTGTAGGACGCGAGTTATCTCACACGATATAAGAGTGTTTATGAAGTAAATACGACAACTTGAACAAAAAAAAAAAAAAAAAAAATATATATTTCAAGTGCCGAATAATAAATTACCTTCACTGCTCTGTAAGCTATTTTTTTTTTATGTATAAATTTTCAAAATTATGAGTCATGAAGAACTAGACGACCTTTTGGTGATTTTGCACAATCAAGAAAACGAAAGAGAAGATGAGCAATTTGCTTACATGTTGGAAGAAGAAGATACTGCCATTGTAGAGAAATTTAAGTATGGTCTTGCGCAATATGATGAAGAAATGTTCAATGCTCTTTGTCTGGAATTTCAAAGAAATAAGAGTAGATATGCTATCAATGCCCTGCATGAGATATGGGATGCTAGTTCTCTAATCTACTTCGCAAGAGAGAGGAAGAAGAAAGGACCAAATGGACTTTACTGAGCAATACTGGCTTCAGAAACATATATCTCCCAGGGATCCTACTTTTAGTTTTTGGGACCATTATAGAATTGATCGTTCCACTTTTGATATGACCGTTGACAAATGCATATGCTGTAGTCAACATTCCGGCTCGATTTTACGTGGTGAAGCGCCAATGGAAATACAGGTCGTCACATTATTTTAGAGATTTTTAAACTGCCACTATGGATATCGAATGGCAGAAATGACTTTAGATGCTTCGGTCGGATCTTTCCGTAACTTCACTGAACGGTTTTAGACGTCATGATGACTATTAGCAAGAATATAATAGTTTGGCCGATTAATGATCTTGAAAAAGCCACCACCATTGCTGATGGATTCAAAAACAAAGGCCGTAACGTTAGACTTGACCAGACCATTGGAACAATAGATGGAAAAAATATTATTATTCAGAAGCCGATTAGAAGAGGCAATGACTATGTTGATAGAAAAGGTAAAGCTTCTGTCAACATGATTATGATCTGATATACTCTTGAAAGAGACAAGTAATTGAACACTCATTTGAAAGCTTGACATCACGCTGGAGATTTTTATGGAAGTATCTGTATTTACTCAATCTGCTTAGAATCTCTAAAACGATATATACATGCTGTATTTTGCATAACTTATGTGTAAGTGAAGGCTGTTTGGTTGAATTTTCATTACGTGAGAGATTCCAAGGGTTTGACAATGAAAATCGTATTGAAGATGATGCCGACTTTATTGTAAGGAACAAAACCGACGATACCCCCTTTACGGCTCTCACTACAATGTAAGCAAGAAGTACTGGACGAGTAGCGGAGGCAAGACGATTAGGGATAACAAGAACACTGTCATTTCTTGAATAGTTTATATGAACTTAATTTTTTTTTTTTTTTTTAAAAAAAAAAGCTCATTACTTTATTGAATGCTAGTCTTAATATTAGTTGTAGGTAAAGAGGTAGTAAATTCTGGAAGACGTTCTGGTCCGGTGCAACAACAGCAACAGCAACATGAGACTCCCTTTGAAAGAAATCTCTCAGAAACTCCTTTCAGCACCGGAGGTTTAGATAAAGACGATCAAGTGGATGGATTGGTTCCTGAAAACATCAACGCCCAAGAGTGGCCTAGAAAGAGAGCCCATTATCTGGGCATTTTTATGGATAATGCTTGACATGCATGACGAGCTTGCTGAAGCAACCGACACCTCGTACAAAGAACGAATTTGGGCGAATGCGAAGCGACTGTTCGTTGAAGAACTTACAGAGTATGTTGAGCGCTCTATTGAATTTTGTGCTAATGTCAGCGTATACAAAATACAAAGAAAATGGGATTCAATGGAGCGAAAGTACAAAGACATATACAAAGACATGCGCAATGCAGCCAACTTGCAGACTGGCATATGTAGTAGAGACTCAACAGATATCTGGAGATACTACGACGAAATGGGGTAGATTTTAAAAAATGACAGCTCTATTTAAGCAGATGTTATTATCGAAACGTATGCAATGGGAGAGAGCAATGTTCCTCATATCGTAGATAACAGACAGCGCAAAAACGTAGACGAAGAAGATGAAGAGATTCAGGTTGCCAGGAGAGCAAGAGCACGCAACGTCAACAGAATTACAAGCGCAACAATCAAACAGAGGGTCATTGGCCCATCCAAACGATATGCACAGGCTCTCATAAACATGGAAAGAAAGCGCTATGCCGCTAAAAACCATGATTGAAATAAACAATGATCTTGCAATACAAGGAACGAGGACGACGTGCACTGGTTGTAATATCAGAAGAACCTTTGGAGATCAGCAAGCAGTAAGGTCACCAAGTGCGAGCAGAAGATCAAATCGTCCAGTCAATACATTTCTCGAAGCCCAAAACAGCAGTCAGCAACAATTCTTGGATGAAATGAGAAACCAGATAGAAACGATGATAGAATGTTTTGAAGAACAAAGAGTGAAGAGAAAGACCGACAGCTTGGGGATTGTTGATCATCTTACCAGACAGCTACATGAAAGTCGCTGAGAGATGGTAGAAGAAATGAACAAAAAAAAAAAAAAAAAAAAAAAAAAAAAAAAAAAAGATGTGATACTCAGGAACTTTTGGAACAAATATACGAAATGAAACAAGGTCGTAGACTAAAACTTTTTGCTACAAGCAGCCGACACACTTTTTCTTCAATAAGAAATGCTGACTTCCCTACTTCTACTAACAGCCATCTATCATCTTCTACAACAGGTGTAGCAAAAAGGTAAAAAGGTAAAGAAAAAAAAAAAAAAGCAAGATTTTTGTAAATTTTTGAAATAAAGCCTCGAGTTTGGTCATTTTAAATATTTTCTTTTGGAGTAATATAAAAAATTTCGCGTATATTTTTATCACTCCATATTTAGGCAGCACAAAATATTTCTAAAAATTTACGTGATCATCTTGAGAATACCCTTTGTGCCGTTATTGTCTTGATAAGAAGATGAGAAAAGAGAAAGAAAAAGGTACACAATAAGTTTGAACTCCGCTTTGGCTCATCGTACACGTAATCCTCCCCCTTTCTTTCCATCCATCCATCCCTTTTCCCTTTCTTTTACTTTATAATGTCTGACACTGAAGAAAAGAAGATTGTTGAACAAGTAAATATAGAAATTAAACAACGTATTTAATTTTTTTTAATTTTTTTTATAACTTGAAATTAGCAAGAAGAAGAAGAAGCCGATGTTCACTTTGAACCTGTCATCAAATTAGAAGAGGTTGAAGTAAAGACAAATGAAGAAGATGAAGATGTTCTCTTTAAAATGTAAAGAACACAAACAATTCAAACCATTTTTTTTTTATTAAACATTTGGGTATAGGCGTGCCAAGTTGTTCCGTTACGACAGCAAGACCTCAGAATGGAAGGAACGCGGCACAGGTGATGTTCGATTTATGCAACACAAGGAAAACAAAAAGACTCGTTTGTTGATGCGTCGTGACAAGACCCTCAAGGTCTGTGCTAACCACTATGTTGAATCTTACATGACTCTTCAACCTAATGTGGGTTCTGACCGTTCTTGGGTCTGGAAGGTCACTGCTGATGTATCTGACGGCGTTGCTGAGGCTCAAACTTTGGCCATTCGTTTCGCTAACTCTGAGAACGCCAATCTTTTCAAGGAACAATTTGAAAAGTCTCAAAAGAGCAATGAAGATTTGAAAAAGGAAGAAAAGAAGGATTAAAAAAAAAAACCCTCATTTTTCAAAAATAAACACACACACAGGCATATTGAAACAATAAATTCGTGTACTACGTTGAATAAGATGTTACCGAGTACCAAGATTTTTAAAAGCCCACATTTTTTTTTAAGCTTTTCTTTTTTTTTTTTTCTTTTTCCAAATGCAATCACCATCACTTATAGGTGAACTTGTTGTTGTTGCTTTGAAAGCAGTAAAAATTCTAAACGAATTGAAAAAAAAAAAAAGAGGGAAATTCTAATAAAATTTTGTAGGAAAACTTGCAAGAACAGGTAAAGTTGACATTTGAAGTGGTTTGCTCATTAAGGAGAAGGTGAATAGAAAACAGGATCCTTTTTGTTTGTTTAGAGTGAATGGAATTGCAAAGACAACCAAGATAGATTATGGAGGTGGCTCATATCCTGTTTGGGACGACCAGGTAAGAAAAAATGATCCAAAGTACAAGATCTAATAATAAAGGTGAATATCCCATTGAGCCACGGACATCAATCATTGCACATCCAGATATTCGATCGAGATACAAATCCTAATAATTTCATGGGCGAAGGAATGATTGATCTATCTAAAGTATTAAAGGAAAGAGAACACGATGGTTACTTTCTGTTAAAGTACAAAGGTCAGCCTGCAGGCGAAGTTTATTTGGAAATGACATTTTATCCACTGGTAATTACACACCTTATTTAGCAGTAATTTTCTTAATTATTTTTTAGGATCATCCGAAAAATACACTAAGACCTACTTTTCAACAAAGGCCTCCTCCTCCTCACCACCATCACTCTAATTTTCCTCCTCAATACCACTCTAATGTACCCCCACATCACCACTCTAATGCACCGCCACACCACTACTCTAATGCACCGCCACACCTTTCTAAAGTACCCTCCCATCACTCTGATGTTCCTTCTCACCACCTAGTACCCTTGCCTGCACCTCCAATGCCTAGACAACAACACCCAGGAAACCACACTGTATCTTCACATCAATCAGTATCTCGCCATCATGGTGTACCTCAGCATTCTGCGCCTCAGCACTCAATGTCTCACCATTCAGCACCTCAACACTCTCCTCAACACTCTAGACCTCCACACCATGGTGTACCTTCTCCATACCACCATCCAGGAACCCCGGTAGCCCCGCACCATCAGCGTCCTTTTGCTCAACCCAGGCCATCTTCTTCAGCACAGACCATGTCGTTATTATCTTCACCCTACCAACCCTCACCAGGTAAAGAGTTTCTATACATGAATGATATTATGCATTAACACTTTTATTATAGTAAACTATCCACCTTCAAGACCTCACCAAGGCCGACCACCTCCAGGGCCACCTCAGGGACAACCAAGGCCTCACTCAGGAATGCCACACCAAGGGCCACACCAAGGACCACACCAAGGATCCATTCAACTTAGACCTTCATCTCCTATGAGACCCTACCCACCCGGACCGGAATCACGACCCACGATCCCTCGACCTTACTAATGTGTAACTTAATAAACTTCACATGCAGGTGATTTTTTGTTTTTGTTTTGTTTTGTTTTTTTTTTTTTTTTTTCCTTTCCAAATGTTAAGAATAAACAATTTCAAAAGAAGTTACGCCACCTTTTCCAACCAAGCAAGACTTCCCCGTCTCCCTATCCCTGCTCTTGAATCGACACAAGAACGCTATAAACGATCTCTTTTACCCCTATTGAGCCAAGCTGACTATGAACGAGTATCGACCACTATTGATCATTTCTTCAAGAGCGAACTCTCAAGCACCCTTCAGAAACGTTTACAAGATCTGGACGCAGATAACTGGCTCGATCAATTGTGGCTCAAAAAGGCATACCTCGAATATCGTATCCCGACCTTGATCAATGTCAACTGGTGGAACCAATTTCAAGATTTTGGCTTGGTCAATGCCCAGAAGGGGATAACAGATGGCCAACTGAAAAGATCGGCGGGTTTGATCGCAAGCTTTGTAGATTATTCGAATCGGGTCAATAATGAACAGATTCCGGCAGAGCAGTCAAGATCTTCCGCGTTTTGTATGCATCAATTAAAAAACATGTTTGGAACCAGTCGTATTGCGGCATCAGGGGTGGATCGTGTGGTGACGCAGTGGCCTTGTTTGGCCAAGCATGTGAATGTGATTTATAAGGATCAGATCTTTAGTGTGGATGTGATTGGACCTCAAGGAGAAACGGTCTCTGTAAAACAACTTGAACAGTAAGCTAAAAAAATATATATAACAACTGATTTTGCAAGGTTAATAATTTTTTTTAGACAGTTGCGATGGGTAGTAGAACAAGTGGATAACCATCCAAAACAACCACCTATAGGATTATTAACTACTGAACATCGCGATACTTGGGGTCCCGTAGGTTTAAAAGTTTTTGTCTTTGCGATTAAACATTATTAGATTCGCGAAGAGCTGGAAACACAAACTATAAATGCAAAATCTTTAGAAAACATCGATCGTTCTTTATTTGTCTTTTGCTTGGATGATTACTCTTCATCTGATGATCTTTCTCACCGAAATATGTTTCATGCTAGAAATGGAAGAAATCGTTGGTTTGATAAAGCATTACAGTTTATTGTAGAAAATAATGGTCGTGCTGGTATCAATGGAGAGGTAACTTGATATAAACCTTTCAAGTACTTATTTTATTAGCATTCACCTGCAGATGCTGTGATCCCCTCTCGTATTTTGGATGATGCCTTGGCAAGGTAAGCCCCACTCCCTCCTTTATACTGTCTAAATTTCCAAAAAAAAAAAAAAAAAAAAAAAAAAAAAAAAAAAAAGTGAGCCAATGCAAACAGAAGCACCTACAGTGAATTTGGCAGCACCTACTCGCTTAAATTGGGATCTCTCCAATCGTGTTCAAGAAGCGATTAAAACAGCAGAAATCAATGCCTCCAAACTCATTCAAGATCTCGATAGTGTCTTGTTAGTTTATGATGGTTATGGAGCGGATGAGATGAAAAAGGCCAAGGTCAGTCCGGATGGTTGGTTACAGATGGCTTTTCAGTTGGCTTATTATCGACAGTATGGACAACCTTGTCCTACTTACGAATCTGCTTCCACTCGCAAGTTCTTGAAGGGACGTACAGAGACAGTGCGTAGTTGTTCTGTAGAGTCAGTGGCATTCACCAAGGCATGGGATGATAAAGATATTAAGGCAAGTCACTAAAGCACGCTTATGACTAACACTTTCTATTATTCAATTAGATGTCTGCCAAATTAGACTTATTTCAAAAAGCAATTGTTTCTCATCTGGAATACATGAGAGCAGCTAGCAACGGTAAAAAATATAACCATTCACTCAAACACTCACACATGTATAAAAAAAGGCCAAGGTGTAGACCGTCACTTGTTAGGTCTTCGATGCCAAATGACACCCGAAGAAGCCGCAAGTAAAGAGGCTGCCATCTTCCAAGACCCATCCTACTGGGGTTCTCAATACTGGCTCTTGTCCACCTCGAATACTTCTCCCGGTCTTACCTCATGGGGAGGGTTTGGTGCGGTAGTACCCGAAGGTTACGGCGTCAATTATGCCATCAGTTCATCCCGTACTCGAGCTAGCATTTCTTCTTGGCACTCTTATGCAAATACAAGTTCTCCGGAATTCCGTCAAACAATTCGTAAAGTCATGGATGATTTCGGTCAAGTATTTATTTAAGCAATAAAGGGAAACATGGCACTACGACGAGGGTATTCTTTAAACTCTTTCTTGTATCCCTTGTGTTTCTTGACTGCCCAAATATACATTTGTCCAGTAGCCACAATGTTAAAAAGAAAAGCTATGGATCATTGGTTAAAGAAATAAATAAATAAAAATAAAAATAAAAACACTTACCACTCCAACTGGTTGACAAAAAGCAAACTGCAGTCCATGCGATAAATTCAAAGAAATAATTAGGACATGACACCAAATCGAATCCATAGCCATAAGGAATTGCACGTACACGAGTTCCAGGTGGACGAAGGTTACGAAGGGTCATGTGAGTAAAGAAATTAGATATCTCTGCCCACTACACATACACAAAAGATTAGCTTTAGTGTATGTAACCATTTTAAAACTTACAGCAAAGACAGCCACAGATCCATAAAGCCAAACATCATTACGTACACTCGCACTCTTATCTTGAGCAAACCAAGGCCCATAAACCCAAAAAGCTAAATTAACCCCAGATAATAACCAATAATGAGCCGAGTTCTTGAACACGTTACGAAAGGGCATCGTTCCATGTGAAAATCGATGCACAAAGATAGTCTCGAGTTCACGCTTGATAAAGTGGGCCATGACCATATAATAACAAGTAGTTTGCATCTTGGAATGCACAAAACTACTACCATAAATAAGTTGCGACAGATAATAAAACAAAGGGTGAATTAACAACGGTCCTCCGTATTCGATCAAAAAGACTGTACGCCAGCCAATTTGTGGTCCCAAGTCTTTGAAATACACAGTGGATTCGTCCTTGAGTCCCTGTTCACTCAAGGTCTTGTCAGAGTCTAGGACCTGTTTATCTTCTGTCGTCAGTCGTTGGCGGTCTGGAGTGTATTGAGGAAACTTAGCATGAATTTGCGTAGAGAGGTCACTAGTTTTGGCTTGCTCGGAGAGTTCAAAGGTCACTGGAAAGCGACTTGACTTTGTACGCGATTGAACAATGAGCTTCATCAGTAAGAAAAAGTTTTTTTTTTCCCCAAAAAAAAAAGAGTGTGAAAGGACGGAGAATGAATTATCCTCTTCTCCAAATTTAGATTTCCATTGTCAATACAAAAAAAAAAACGTGGAAATTATCTTTTTTATTAAAAGTGCCAAAGAGAGAAGTAACACATCTTACCTTTTGTTTCAATAAGAAAAACCCTGCCTAAAAAAAGACATGGCTCTTGAGCTTTTTATTTTTAAAAATAAAGTTTGCGATGTCAAGTTGCATTGGACCAATCGTTTGTACACAATCCTTGTGTGACGTACAGACTATTTTAATGTTTTTCATTTTCTTATTTTTCCACTTTTCTTTTTTTTTTGTGTGTGTTTTGTGACAATGGACAAACAAAAAAGAAATCCTTTTGGAGCTATTTTACCCGAACGTTCACCTGCACCAGTCAGTGTAAGCCCAGTGACAACTTCAGCCGAACTTTCATTGTCGCCATTAAAAGCAGTACCGATTCCTCGACGTACTTCACAAGAATGGAAACCGTTTGACAGTTCACCCAATGGTAGTCCCAGTAGTGACCCAGATTATTCACCCCGTTTTTCAAGCTCACCTGCAGGCAGTGGAGGAAAATACATGGTGAGATCCAAACGTGCAAGTTGGATTGATTCTTCACATAAACCATTGATCGCGCCACTAAAGCCTACGGATCTAAAATCCGGATCATTATCACAGCTTAGACAGGATAGGCAGGATAGACAGTTTACAAGACATGACGGAAGGAAATCTTCGGCTTCTTCCATTATTACAGATACAAGTGAAGATTCATTTTTATCTTCTCCATGTAAGAAAAAAAAGAAAAGAAAAGAAAACAAGAGCTTACAACTTTTTCTATAGATCGAACGAAATTACAGTCACCCAGAATACGGTCAACAGAAGAAGATTCAATCATTTCACCCGAGAGTTCACTTTCGTCACTTTTAAGGAGACAACTCAAGCGGAGATCAAGAATGGATAGAGACGTGGTTGAAATCGATTTGGATGCACCACGCGAGTCTACTTTTGACTCTTTGGATACACAAGACGACGCACCCATATATCCTGCCATGCTTTTAAATAATGATCATTTTCACGAACGACCCAAAAGTAAAAAAAAAAAAAAAAAAATCTCGATTATGTGTATTACTCTTTAACATATACTTGTATATAGGTATGTCTTCCTTTGATGATCACACAGACTACGCCAAAAAGCTCTACATGTCACGATCCGCCAAAATTCGACGCTGGTGTAGTGTAAAAACTCACCCAAGTCCAAACGAACAACAAGGTCCGACGATCCTAGTTACTGACCCCGAAGAATGGACTTCCAATCGACTCGTCAACCATATCCCATGGGTAGACTGGCTAGAGGAATACAAGATCATCAAAGACCAAGAGATCAAACGTCGTGATTCTACTGTAGTCGACCATGTACTCCATTGGTGGCAAACGGTCAAAACCGGCGCAGAAGCTTATTCGACACCCAATCAAGTAGGATATCGATTCTCAGGCATTTATCATCATCATCACCATCATCATTACTACAAACAAGATCTGAGCCAGGTGCATTATTATTCAATCAAGTCTCGACTGGAATTTGCAAAGGAGGCTTGTAATGCCGAATTGCGATTGATCATTGACGGTCTGAACGAATACGTTGAAAGAGGATTACAATATGTAGAAAAGGATGATATTCCACAGGTGCTTGAACTAAAAAATAGCTGTCTTTTGCCTCACAAACGAAGCCTGGCTTCACTCGAAGAAGAAGAAGGAGACAAGTTGGATGTGACACTGATCAGTGAAGATTCCTATCTGCCCACGCCATTTATCTTGACCTTACAGGATTTAATCATTTTGGCTCAACATGTCATGGATACTTCCTTGGATGAGATTTTGGAAACTTCGGGTGCTTGTGCAGAAGCGGTGTCTAATTTGCGTCAGATTGGATCGCGTTGGGATCAACATGAGGCATGGCCTTGCAGAGAATGGTATTTACGTCTATTGTTGTGTGTCGCTGCTTTGAATCGTGTGGCCGAATGGTGGGCTGCTGAAAGAGGCTTTTGGTCTTTGCCGGCTACAACTACCTCTTCTGTACATGCAAGTGATACAGAATCCATGGTGTCTAAAATGGAAACAGATGAAGATGACATGTCTTTAGATTCAAGTAATAAGGCCATGTATGATCCCATAAAAAACACGACCATTATTCTTGAGCTCAGTTTGACTGCTGCTATTCAATACGTGAGTCCTATCTGGCAGGACGTTGTAGGGTAATTTTCTATTAAATATATATATATATATTCTGACACACTCCCTTTACTAGATCAGATCCTCAGTCTGTAGTGGGTCATTCGATTACTCAAGTACTTTCTAAACAAGACCAACATGTGTTTGATGCAGCCACGCAGAAATTATTAGCAGATGATTCACATACGATCGAAGTACGCTTTCATGTTCTTACGGCCAACGGATCAGTAGAGATGGAGGGTAAAGGTATGCTGATGTACAATCGAGTGACAAGCGAGCCTAGTCATACCATGTGGGTGATGAAGCCAGATATGTATCGCTGGAACGAAACCAAAGAACGCACATCCAGAAGTAGATCCAAATCAGAACCCTTTGCTTATCTGTCGGAGGAGACCATCTCGCTCGAAAAGATCATGGCTTTGCCTCCTGTCTTGTGTCATGTGTGTGAGCGATGGGTGGTCGCCGCCTTTTTTGAACAACATTCAGAACTATGTATAGAAATTCACCAGAACGAAATGGATATCAATGGTTATAATGATAGTCTGTTGGAAATCAAACATTCGGTGTATGAAAGAATTGCAAGTGCTCAGTCCGCACTGGAAAGTCTTCAGAAAGGTGAGGTGACAATAGATGAAAGAGAAGAGGATGATAATGATTCGCTGTTTGGTGATTACTTACCCCTGGATGAAGCAGTGGATCCCCTGGAAATGAAAAAAGCAGAACTAGACGTCTATAAAGATCTAGTAGAAATACTTGAGACCGCCCTGAGTATATCCATGCCAGGATCAACAGAAGAAGAGGTCGAGAACGAGAGTCCACAATCACCTAGATCCAAAGACAAGATGGTCCAGATTATCTACTGGCGTCCTCCCAGTACAGATGACTATGACGTCCGAATGCTGGTGAATGATGTAGAAGAACTGATAAAAAATAAGGTGGATGCTGTCAACCGTATGCGCGATCGATTGGAATACAATGGACGCGCAAGAGAAGAGTTTCAAAAAACAACCCAACAACAGCCCAACTGGACAGAATTCGTCCCACCTAAAGAAAAAGAACCTAAAAAGAAGTCCAAAAAGGGTTTATTGGGCCGCATCAAATCCTGGAGACGTAAGCAACGCAAATCGAATCCGATCAAGTTCTTGACACCCAATGCTCCGATTGTGGATATGGAAACCATTGAGACCCCGGTGGGCTCTCCTCAGAGTTCGGCTCACAAATATCCTTTGTCCAATTCAAATGCGCCTGTTGCTCCTGGAAAGTCACCCTCTTCTCCTCTTCATGCGCCTGTCGCCTCGCGACCTACGTTTCCTAGCATCAAGGACTTTGATATTATCAAGCCTATCAGTAAGGGTGCCTTTGGATCCGTCTTTTTAGCCAAAAAACGTACAACAGGAGATTATTATGCAATCAAGTTTCTCAAGAAATCAGATATGATTGCTAAGAACCAGGTGACAAATGTCAAGGCTGAGCGAATGATTCTCATGTCACAGACAGACAGTCCCTATGTAACCAAGCTCTACTACACTTTCCAATCCAAAGACTATCTTTATCTCGTGCTTGAGTATCTCAACGGTGGTGACTGTTCTGCTCTAATCAAGATAATCGGTAGTCTCACCGAAGACTGGGCACGCAATTATCTGGCTGAAGTCACACTTGGATTAGAATATCTGCAAAGCAAAAACATTGTCCATCGGTAAGTTTAATCATTTTTTGGATTTTTTTTTTAAAAAAATAAATAAATTTAATTAGGGATCTGAAGCCGGATAATCTACTCATTGATCATAACGGACACTTGAAGTTGACTGATTTCGGATTATCGCGTATTGGGTTTCTGGACCGTCGTGTACGTGATGAACTTACCACACAACCTTTCTCACCTGGATCACCCGCCCCTTCAAGATCAGGCACTCCTCCACAATCCCCCGCAGACACAACCGTCTATCGTCATTCTTATTTCAGTTTATTGTTTGATCCAAGTTCTGGTAACGAAACCTCAGAATCACGTCCTCAGCGTCGACCTTTATCTACTGCCTTTGGGGATAACTCCAAAAATAGTACACCACGTCAAGCAGTGGGTACACCGGATTATTTAGCACCCGAAAGTATCTTGGGTACAGGTCAAGATTCTATGGTGGATTGGGTAAATACATGTATATATATGGCAATTTTTTTTTATTAATAACTCTTTTTTTGTGGGTGTCATAGTGGGCATTGGGTGTTATCTGTTATGAATTCTTATATGGTATTCCCCCTTTCCACGCAGAGACTCCCGACAAAGTATTCGAAAACATCCTTTCATGTCGTATAGATTGGCATGAACACATACCCGTCTCACCCGAAGCACGTGATTTCATGGAACGTCTCATGACCTCTGATCCCACACAAAGACTAGGATACCACGGTGCACAAGAAGTCAAACAACATCCCTTTTTCAAATCCATCCAATGGGACACACTCTTGACCGAATCCCCTTCATTTATACCCCATCCAGAAGGAATGGAAGACACTGATTATTTTGATACACGCGGTGCCACCATGCTGGACGATTCCTCCAAGGCTCAAGTCAAACTCGCACAAGCCATCATTCAAGAACAGAATCCAGAAAATCTCTTGAACAAGGAAGAAGACTTTGGTACCTTTAATTTCAAAAATTTACCTGTGCTCGAAAAGGCCAACGAAGACGTGATTCGTAAGATTAGGAATGATAGTATCTCACCGTCTTCATCCAAGCTCTTGAAAGAAATCAAGCCTCAGAGATCAAGGTCGGTATCAATGTCCTTGGTTGATAAGATGGTGTCTGAAAGCTGTAGTACGCCCAGTCTCGCTCACAAAAAAAAAGTCGAATCCAAGGAAACCATAAAAAAATCAGACTCTACAAGATCGGATTTAAACAAACAGATTACTTGTCTTGTGGCAGATGATAATCCAATCAGTTGTAAGATTATAGAGACTATTCTTATAGCTCTTCATTGTCAGTGTGTGATCGTCAGAAATGGTGCACAGGCTATACGATTAGCTATGGGGGATGTGCGTTTTGATATCATTTTTTTGGATATTCGTATGCCTATAAGTAAGTATAAATTTAATACAATTTTTTTTAACTTATTCTTGTAGTTGATGGTGAAACAGCGGCAAGAATGATTACATCCACAAATAATAAGAATAAGGATACTCCGATTATTGCCGTAACTGCTTATGAGTCTACAGTACAACAAACAAAAATATTTGATGATATCTTGAGTAAACCAGTAACAAAACATATTCTTGCACAAAGGCTTGAAAAGTTTTGTAAACAATAAATAAACAGGCTTTTTTTTTATTTATTTATTTATTATTATTATTATTATTATTTTATTTAACAAAATATCATATCAAGACATCAATGTCTATGATTTTTTTCTAGACATACTTTTCTGGTTTCTTGATATTCTCAAAATTTGGTTCTGTGAAAAGAAATCGATGTGTTTCTTCTTTCTAAAGTAAAAAAAAAAAAAAAAAAAAAAAAAAAAAAAAAAAGAACCTATAAATCAAGCTTGAAATATCTCACACTGTCTCTGTCGCTGTCGTTGTTGTTAGAATAACAAAAGAGCCTGGTTACTCGACAAAAGTCGATATTTGTTACGAGTTTCTGAGAAGAGATTGTTCGTCATCACTCTCTAACCTTTATTTTTATTCGGAATAGTGCTCTTTGTGCTCTTTATGAATCCCTGATAACACTCTAGATACAAAGCTTACATAGAAAAACAAAGTCATAGCAGAGATAGGACGAATATGAAAGCACAATACTTAAGTAAATATTTTAAACCTGTATGCCTTACGAAGAGAGCAAGAGAGGAAGAAAAAAAATCGGGTCCAACTCATCTATTCAGTATAAAGCGTCGGTTGATAACAGTGCAATGATTATGTTGAGTAGAAACAGTTGAAAAAGCTTCGTTATTATTACTCCTTTCCCTTGACGAACTATCCAAAAAATTTTACCAACCCAAATTATCTCCTTTTTTAAATGTACAGGAGCTTGATAAAAGAACGCATATCATATATACAGGCTCGTCATATCAATAGATGAAAGTCCATGATTTAGTAAGCAACTGTTGTCAATGAGTGTACCGAAGGCTTCAAAATACCCCGTGCTTGATATTTTGTCAGAAGGATAAAAGGTTTTAAAATAAAAAATAGAAAGACAAGTAAATGCTTTTGAGACTCTCTTATTCGAGTATTCAAGCAATTGTTTTGTTGTCCCTTTTTAGAGTGTCTTTACGTCGTCTTTATATAGTTGTTAACGATAAGGTGTCATGACATTACATAAACCAATCCTTATCCCTAATATAAACAAACAATACTCGAAATATAAATACCCCAAACTTTTATTTAATAAACTCTAGTCAATTATTTAGTCAAACCACTCCTTTTAGACTGTCCGTCTATCCTTGTCTGTTAATTCGTTTCGTTATTATTAACTCTCATTGTAAGTCATATCCTCTCTGCTTATCACACAGGTTCTTAATCCTACGTCTCTTGTTCCACAATAGTTATTTCGTTCAGTCTCCTAGTTCCTGTCCGGTTCTATTTTTTCTCTGTTTGAACATTCCAACTCATTACATAAGGATTCTTTGCTGCATTTTTAATGATTCTACCTGAGTCGTTCTAATCTTGCTATTGTAATCTCGCCATATATCTGCTGTCTGCTTTACTAAGCAGTTGATATTATAGCTGATTGAATATGTCATTTAACAACACTTGACATTTGTCATTTCTTGGATAGACTAGCTTAATCATTGACCTTTAAATTTCTTGCCTTGTTCATTTGTTTGTGGTTTTGTCATCGCACACACGATATACATCCCAACAACAAATACGCTAAAACTCGTTGCTTTTGTATCTTTTCTTACCAAAAGATAATGTTTTATATAATCTTTCAACTTTTTTTTTTTTTTTTTTTTTTGCTTTTTAAATTTTTTTTTGGGCTATTTACATGGATTATTTACAATATGTACAACTTCCCTTTTTTTTTTAAAAAAAAAAGTTAGTGTCAAATTAAAGAAAGTAGTTTTTATTTTACCGAAGGAAGTAGAGTGTATGCTTAGATGCGGCAGAAGTTAGGGTGTCGGGCTCGCGACGATGCACGAGCTAGCCGACAGTCCTTAATCAGCCTACACGAGACAGCATACGAAGGGAGACCCACATCCATCGGATTATCCTCAAAGAAACCCTCCATAAAAGGATCATCGATACTCATGGGGTCATTTTGGAAAGAATCGCCCATTCCCCAGGAGTGTCGATGTCCATAGGATCATCCCTGTAAGTAGAGGAACCCGATAATGAGGCAACATATGCGCTCGTTACTGCACCTAAACGGCGAGCCAGGTAGTAGCCTGATCGTCTGTCTATATATATAAAAAAAAAAAAAAAAAAAGAGGGAAGTCTTTTTATTTTATTTATAAGAGAAGAAAGTTGATCATAACAAAGACTCCTGTATTTGATTGGTGTAAAAATTTGAGTAATTTCATACTATAATAGTCCTCCGTGTGTTGGTACGCTTTTATTATTACAATTAAATTGTAGAATTCTATTCAGGCTTGACACTGATAATAATTCAGATACTACAAATAAAACTGTAAAACTTTACTCAGGCTTGTAATAAAATTCTACAATTCCTTTCAATAGAATGGAAAAATGTTTTTTCAACGAAAGGTTGCATTCGTTTCTCATAAAGTTATAAACAGTGTTGCGTGAAACTTTCATTTCAACAATAAAAGCAGAAGGATTAGCATCAATGAAGTTGATCACAATCGTCTTATGCTCTTTGGTCTAGATACACTTGCGACCTACTTTTTCACAGCTCTCAAAAATACTATCAGGTACATATTATACTGGTTAACCCATCTCTGTGCTGTTCGAATGTGAATGCTCAACTACTTCGCTGCAATCGATGTACTCATACACTTTTCAATCTTCAGATCGAAAAATTTAGCTTTATCCTGCAAAATGACTGTATTCATGGTGTCTACGGGCAATATCATAACACCAGAAGTTGACTGTAAAGTCTTTCTTTAGTTATTTTTTTAATAACAACAATAATAAATACAACTTGTACGCATACGTAATATCTTTTTTTTTTTTTTTTTTTTTTTTTTTTTTTTTTTACTTTAATCGATTTTAAGCATCTCATCTTAAAGTGCAGCTCCACTACGCGGTGTGCAGTTACAAAATGCCACTAGGATGGGTAATCTTTCCGTTGACATGTTGTACTGATAACTATGTGGCTTAGTGTCGATTAACTGTGTGACAAAAGTTCTATTATTGAACTTGCCTGGCTATCTATTTTTGATGAACTGAAGCAATAGGGCTTGGAACAATGGGAGATAAACCGGAGAAGTAACTAAACCATTGTCACCCGCCGCTTCGGTCGAAGTACTCTTTATTATTTTTGGGATCATATATACTCTCATCTTCTCGTTGGTTGATCCTGTTAATCAAGACTTTCCAGGCCTTGAGAACTAAGAGGAGTACTTTTTTTTTAAAAAAAAATAAAAACTTCTTTTACCATAACTTCTCCACGTTACTATCAATCATATAACTAAAGCTTTCATAGCTCTTGTTCTTCAGCTTTTGTTTTCCCTTATTTTAACATTTCAAAGACTTTTAATAACTAGAATTACGCCAGAAGAAAAAAAAAATCAGTGTGCTTATGGACATTGTTTTTTTTTTTTTTTTTTTACTTTTCAGAAGTTTCTACCTTAGTTTAATGTCAATCTCCTGAACTACGGACCTCAAAGCAAAACCCCCCCCGCTGTAATATATTATAGAGCGCGTTTGATAACTCACTTGGTTATACGCATGTTCATCTTGTTGTAGACGTGGTAAAAGTTGAGATAGAAGTCAATCTTTCGGGACTTATTAAAGCCTTTTACACTTCATTTTCGGAAATGTTTGGGATACCTTCTGAAAAAGTTTGAGACAAAACAAAATTAAACAAACAGACAAAAAAATTTATAAGCTTTAAGCACATTTAATCAAAGATTAAAACATAAAGAGCTGTACCCAATGTACCAAATATCAAAGATAATTTGTACCTGTTTCACTTGAGTTAGTTTAACATTGTAGATTTCTATAGAAATTAACTCTGTTTTATCTCTCTGAGTGTAATAGAAAATGCGACATTACAAACGCAATTTGGTAATGTTTAAGCCAAATAAATCTACAAATAGTCAATCTTTGTCCTTTAGCATCTGTTTTTCATTTTACTTTTGTATCAAAAAGTGTCTCATTCATTTTCAAATAAATTTTGCTCTAGATTTTGAGCTCATTGTCAGTTAGACTTATTCATACTGCTTCAGACCTCCTGCAAATCCCTTAAAACCTGAATGTTTGCATATTATTCTTGACATCAGGGTAATGATTGAATATCCGACCATCCTCCAATGGAATTTTGGGCAAAAAGTCACAGTCCCATTTTCATTTGAGAAAAATTTATTAGGAAGACACACTCACACACCATGGATTACAAACCTCAAGTAAAAAAAAAAAAAAAAAAAAACTTTTTCTTGTCTTTTCTTTAACTTTCTCTCTTTTTTTGTCATGTTATTTAGTCGGCCATCAATTCACCCACTTCATCCACTTGTTCAGTTCAAAATGAAGAACAGATCATTACCGAATTAACACTTGCAGGCGTCAAAGTACTCATGGTCCGTAAAAAGGATCAAATTGTATACAAACTACCCGACAATGTCCAAATCTCATCCATCAGTGAAGAGCAACGTAAACGACTCATGGATGAAATTCAGTCTCTCCACGCCGCTACCATGATGGCTGCCCAACATGTCACACCCGAAAACAAACCCATTGCGCCTAAGCAACTTTCACTTTCCACACCCCCACAACCCACTGCAGCCGAAGCAGACGCCATCAAAGAAACCGCTCGCAAATTACGAGAGGAACTCGAACAACAACAACAACGTTACCAAGATGACAAGAGTCCACGTAAATACAATAAGACCGGCAAATATTCCAAAAAGCGATTACCTCAGCAACAGAACACCAAAGAAAAGTACTTGCCAGATTCGATTCTCTCCAAAAGATTGCCTGAAGAGGAACTACAACATCGAGAGATCAAGAAAAGATTTTTGGAGACCTTGTCTAAGGATCATTTGGCGGTAACACATCCTGACAAGAGTCCATTTAGATCAGTAGAGGATGCAGTCAGTCGATTACTTCCTTATCATATTTATCACTATCCAAAGGCTGATTTAGACGCTAACAAAGTCTCAGTTGAACTTCAAGGTATACATTGTGTTGTTTGAAAAATTGCTGATAAGGGGGTGTTAGATACGGCCATTTTAGATATCTTTAAATGTCAATCTGAATTATTCGATAAACACAGACAATTGACAGAAAAGCTGGAAAAGGTAAAATAACAAGGAGTTTACTAACACTGACAACAACATCTTAGACGGACGATACTCTATCAGTGAAAATCTTGATTGGAAGACAAATCATGGCAGACCAACGTCAAAAAATGGCAGAAGAACAAGCGAGAGTGTCCGCCGAACAAGCTGCGTTTCGTAAAGAACAACAACGAATTCAAAATGAAAGAGCGCAACTATCAGCATTTGTAGGACAGCAAGGCTTTGATACATTGGGCATGTTTTAATCTTTTTAATACAACAAACTAAATAAAACAACAGAAAAAACTGTAAAAAGTGGTACTCCGAAAGTATGAACAGCAGCAGAAGTGGAAGAGGGGGTTGAATTAGTACCACCGCTATTAGTTCCATTACCATTGGTACTGATAGTGGTACCATTATTACTCACCACATTACCATTTGCATCCAGATGAGACCCTTCAGTATAAGCAGGCAAGGGAGCCACATCATCCGTATCAGTGAAATTTAATTGTTGTGTCAAAGCTTGTGCACGCTCGGTCACCCATTGATTGATTGATCCAGTCTGACCCAACAACCCGTTCTGGAAATCGGCGGTGGTAAAAGTGGTGATAGTTCCCTCAGATCTACCACTCACACCTCTTGTCCAAGCAATATCCTCCTTGAGCATCTCAGACCAAGCCTGCAGGCGGGGTGTGACCACGCTAGGCTTAAAAAACCGCTTAACCAGTGTTTTGAGAATTGCTTGGAATTCGGCAGTATAATAAGTGTTGCTCAAAAAGACGGTTACCAGGGGCCGTTGAGATCCTGCACGAGAATAATTTTGATAGGCCACGGTGCTCATACCAGCTTCAGCTCCATTACCATAAGTTTCGTCGAAATCGTAAGTGATCAAGGTCCATTTTTTGCTTTGCAGGTCTTGATTCAAATAGTAGTTGCTGGCCTGGTACCAAAAGCCATCCCAGGAACCAATGAGGAAATTAATAGCCATGTGAACTAGTGTGTTTTGAGGGCTGTCGATTAATTGGGCAATACTGCCAGGGTGTTGAGCATCGGCCGCATCCTGTGCATTCACTTGGGAAAGTTGTTTGGTGAATTCCATGATTAATTGTTGGCTGTTATTTTTGGAAACCGTGTCTTCGCCCTTGTCTGCCAGTTTGTAAAGATCACTACTGTAGAGTGTCAGGTCATCGCCTTGATAAACCAGGTTCCCTTCTTGTGTCTCACTCAATGCATTTCCTTTGTATGTCACACCTGCATTAAAATAAGGAGATAAGAAAGAGGCTCTTTTGTGTGTGTGTGTTCTGTTTTACCTGTATTTGTAGACTTCCAGTTTCCGCCATGAAGTATGTTATCGATTAAATGTGTTGAAGCATCATCCATTAATAAAAACAAACCAAAAGGTTCATTGTTGATGAATACACGAGTCCAAGAAGCAGAAAGGGTAGCTCCTCCTGAGGCAGCAAGCATATCCAATACTAATTTTTCACGACTTTCAAATAGGTTAGATCAAGTTGTTATAAAAAATACTTACGCAAAAGTAGCATCTGTTTCTTCTGCCCGAAGCTTTAATGTGGTTCGACCATACAAGAGAGTTTTAGTGGTGTTTTTTGCATTGAATTTATCAAGTTTAATAGCCCATGATTGTTTAGCGAAATCCTTGGTGGATTGACCACTGGTACTAAGTCCTGCATTCTCAAAAGTATAGACTTCCTTGTTACTAATATAAGCCAATGAGAATACTTGGGCATCATCCAGTTTGGCAGTGGGTGCTTTATTGATAGCATCCAATTGAGTGGCATTGACAGTCATGATAATGGTGGCGATTTCATTAGATTTATTCATATTGGTGAACAAAGCTATAAAATGTGTCAATAAGTGTGTCAATGGTTGTCAGAAAAAATGAACTTACTAGGATAGAAAGGATTGAAAGCCTGGGGAAGAGAAGGAACATCATAGATTGTCTTGCTACGATTAAAGAATTCATTCCCGGTGGAGGTCACACCCTCGGCCAGTTGGCGACTGGTAGACTCCACCGTATTTGTTTGTCCTGTCAAGACATATTGATAACTGGAGCCAAAGGGAGCCGAACCCGTGTAAAGATTAGGAACAGAACCCTTTTGGAGAGCAACCACTTGTCCAGCTACAGAGACACCCACACCTTGATTCTCAGCAGGAAAGGCTACGACAGAATACTGGACATCAGCCAAGACATTGGAAAAGACCAAAGATAAACAGATTGAGATGGACAATAGTTTCATTTTTTTTTTTCTGAGAGAAAAAAAGGAAAGAAGAGCCAGAAAAAGTGAGTATTTGTACCTTGTCGAATTTAGGGATTGGGTGATACAAGATCAAGAAAAAAAGGAAATAAGTGGATAAATCGTAAGGCGGTAAAAAGATCGACCAACTGAAAAGATACCGAGCTGGTGTAACATTCATTAAAGAGATTCCTGAGAAAGATGACAGCAACTCTAAAATACTTTAACAAATGAAATTAAACAGGCTTATATTTTCTGCCTGTTTGTTTATTCTGTTGTGCCATTGCATTTTTTCTTGTCGGGTGGTTCAGACCTATAAATAGCCTTCCTCCAAATACAGCTCAGCTTTTTTTTTTTATGAGAAGAACATGAAATGTAACCAGAAATGTTCCACTTTTTCTAAACAATGATGGATTATCATTGACAAGATGTGTACTTGCATCCAAAGAATCTAAAATAAAGCAGTTAAAACCACTCAAAATAATTATAAACGCCATTCTATGTCGTACATTCCAGAAAAAGAACACGTCATTTTAGTAATCCCTCCATTCTATTACAACTTTTATACCTGAACAGTGCTTGCATAGGTGCAGGCATAATTAATAGGTTATTACTGTTGCATCGTAAATTGAAACAAAGGAGTATTTTTTATTTTTGCTGATTGTTTCAAAATTTCAAAATTTCAAAACTACAAATGTTTAAAATGTTCAATTCCCGAACCAAAAAAAAAAAAAAAAGAAAATAGGTGTTACTGCCTACAAATAAACAAAAAAGAATAGTTAATCCAATATTGTTTTATTTTGTCAATTTATTGATATATTGTCTAATGATTGGAATCATTTACACTTTCTGTTAGATACATCTTGCTTCTTTCGCCATTTTATGAAATCTTGATAAGTCAAAGATGAACTTCGATTTGTCCTTCTGAACTTATTCAAAGAGTCTTGAAACCTTCTCTTATGATTCGAGAACCAATAGGTAATATTACGGGAAGGCAGTCCCGTTTTCTCTTGTACTTCGCGTCTCTGTTGTTTTGTCAGCTTGGATTGTTTACTATAGGTTTCAAAGAAGACCGACTGTAAATAGCTTGTAGTCTCTGAATCATAAGCCGTGATTTTTTTCTTTTGTGAACAAAAGCTACCATTTTTTCTCATAATCTTGGTTTCTTCTTCTTCTCCTTCTTCTTTGATAGTCTCGACGGAATTAAGTAAGACATGTTCAGGTTTGATGTACATCTCAGGTTGTAATAGATCAAACGCGCCATGATATATGCCACCAACTAGATAATTCAATGATTCGTCAAAAGGAGGTTCAGTCCAAATGTCGTCGGCTACATAGTCTTGTGTGCACTCGGGTATAAGGACGTATTCTTGAAACACATTACAATATTCTTGATACTTTACACTATTCTCTTGCTTGATTTCCATACTCTCTTGTTCCTTTGATCCCATAAAGAAATTGCTTGGAGAAGGAAAGAAAAAAGAAACGTTTGTTGTCAAAACACGATCTCTCATTTTTATTTTCAGAGAGAGAGAGAGAGAGAGTAGTTCTTTTTCTTCTTCTTTTAACTTTTTTTTTTTTTTTTGGAGGAAAGAAAACGGCAGGTTGTAAATTATCATTTACCTTTTATATTCCTTGCTTTTTAAATGGTCTCTTATGTCAATCGTTTTTTTTTTTTTTCTTTTTTTTTCTTTTTTTGCTATATATGGCTGTGTGATGTGATATGAAACGAATCGTCGCTTCTACAAAAAAAAATGCATTGTTTTCAAACCGTCAATAGTAGATTTTCCAAATATGGAGATAAAGAGATTAACCATAGAAAAAATAGTGAAATATATGTACTCCATCTTTCTAGATCAACGTAGATTGGGTTAACCATCTTGTCTATACATAGAATTGGTTACCTTTAGATTTTATAATTCAATCTCATCCAATCATTCTCTGATAAATGGTAGTGGCCTATGCAGGATGTGACACCATCCTTCACATGTTTTCTCTTCTTTACCCGCGAGTTAAACATAAAAATAAGCGTCTTACAAACGACGTAATAACCCAAATAGAACATAAAAGGGAGTTCTAATTTGAAACTCACATTCTTTTTCCTTGTTTTTTTTTTTTTTTTGGTTGAAATGAGTTCAGCATTGCCTGTGAATGCCAAAGGATATATAGGTGACCCTCTTGATAGAGTCGCTTCTACTGCACGTTTAGGCACATCACCCAAAAGTTTTAGCTCACATCATACTTATGGCTCTATGGATCTTTATCGGCCGGCGACCTATCATGATGATAATACGGTCAGCGCCGATATGCCGGAGGAACAAGTGGTGCAAGTAGTCCGAAGACATTTACCTTCTTCACCCGCTGCTTCTATATTGAGTACCGAACATCAGTTACCGGGAGCAGCCATTACCCACGATATTTATAAATGGGCCGAAGATCAAGAAAACGAAGCCGGTCGTCGCCATCGGTCCCAGTCTGTCTACTTGCCCCGATCGGAGCCTGTGGACCCAGCACTGGCCAGACTAAGAGATCCAGGTGGGTTCAGACGCCATTTTGTGGCCAATAAGAGAAAGTCGCCTTATTGGATGACCCGCACTTTTGTTGATTTCTTGGCTCTTTATGGTCATTTTGGTGGTGAAGATTTAAGTGAAGATGAAGACGACGAGGAGGACGAGAATGATGAGGAGGATCCGTTGATCCAAAGAGCACGACGTAATGCTGTAAAGGGAACAGCCACACCAGCAAAGGCTGTCTTTTTGTTACTGAAATCATTTGTGGGTACAGGTGTCATGTTTTTACCAAAAGCGTAAGTCTTTTTTTTTTGGATCAAGATGTTTTAATTTTTGTAGATTTCATAACGGCGGTTTGTTTTTCTCGACTGCTTTACTTTCTACCATTGCTCTTGTTTCCTTGTATACCTTCTTATTGTTGGTAGAGACTAGAAATAAAATTCCAGTATCATTTGGTGATATTGGTGGTGTCTTGTTTGGTAAAAAGATGCGATTTTCTGTTTTATTGGCCATTACATTATCCCAAGTAAACACATATTTGTTTGTTTGTATATTGACGGCTTATTTAGGTGGGTTTTGTATGTGCTTATATGGTGTTTGTTGCTCAAAATATACAGGCCTTAGTCGAATCTGTTTCTCAATGTGAAGTTCGATTGCCCACCTCTTATTTAATCTTGGGTCAAATAGCCATTTTTGTACCCCTGGCTATGATTCGTAAAATCCAAAAATTGTCTGCTTTTGCTCTTATAGCCGATGTGTTTATCTTGGCTGGTTTAGTCTATCTTTACTATTATGATTTCTTTGTTTTGATAAAGCAAGGTGTTGCTGATGTAGAATGGGTAATCAACCCTAGCTCATTTCCCACGTTTATTGGTACAGCTGTATTCACTTATGAAGGTGTTGGTCTAGGTAAACCAAGAATTTGTGTGTATATTCATATCTAATGTCTTTTCTTTTTATAGTGATTCCTATCACCGAATCAATGGCAGAACCTGAGAAATTTCCCAAAGTCTTATCATGGACCATGGTCTTTATTACCAGTATTTTCTTATCTGTTGGTTTCATTTCCTATTTAGCCTTTGGTAGCCAAGTACAGACAGTGATCTTGCTCAACATGCCAGACACTGTGGCCGTCAATACCGTCCAAGGACTTTATGCACTTGCCATCTGTCTTTCGATCCCGCTGCAACTGTTTCCCGCTATCCGTATTATTGAAAACGGCCTATTCACACGATCTGGTAAATACAACGCAGTTGTGAAATGGCAAAAGAACGCTTTCCGCTTGGTAGCTGTCTTGGTCTGTGCTTTTATCGCCATCATGGGCTCAGCAGACTTGGATAAATTTGTGTCCTTGATCGGTTCGCTCTGTTGTGTCCCGCTATGTTTCCTTTTCCCACCCCTGTTTCATCTCAAGGCCATTGCAAACAATTGGCGACAAAAAAGCATGGACGTGATTATCATTGTATTTGGTGTGATCTCAATGACTTATACAACTGGTATCACAGTGGCTTTATGGTCAAAGGGGGGTGAACCAGCACCCATTTCTAGATGCACTTAAAACAAAAATTTTATTCTTTATTTTTGTTTTCAACATTTTTTTCTAAATTTACGTTTTCAAATATTTTTTCTGCATTTACATTTTTAATGATTTCCTCTTTTGTTGTTTGTATATCTTTTGGGATAATCTGTCTCCCGAGGGTTGGAGCAGGAAAAGTAAGAGGGATATCTATACCGCCAATATTTAGCTTATTTTTGCATTTTTCCAAATCTTCTTGTTTCATCGTATGTGTCAAGTAACAATAAGCAAAGGCGGTCATGTAAGCATCGTAATGAGATGAATGGGCGCCTCCTGTCAATCCTTCCTTTACTTTGACTACCTCTTCCATCACAGGCACAGGGCAGAGTGAAGGTCCCAACTGATGATCCAAAATGGTTTCAATGTTATGATATATACTTTTAGTACCATGACCAAATTCACAATATCCACGTTCCTATAGAAAAAAATCAACGCCTTTATATTATATTATTCGAAAACTTACTGCAAACTGTTTACAATAAGAACCCTTATTATCCAACCCTCTTTGTTTCTTTACCGCTGGTTCTTTTCCTGCCTCTTCTCCTTCCGCTTTACGTTTGTTATTTTCAGGCTCCAAAGGATCTTGTACATTCACTTCAAAATAAGGTTTATCTGGCGTCGTACTCACAAATCTCTTTTGTCTTAATCGATCAAATCGAGCAAATACATAGCTCAAAAACGAAGCTTCACAATCTTGTTCTTGAACCAAGAATTTTGTATCATACACCCCTGAGGGGAACTGGTTAGAAAAGTTCTTGAGGAACCCAGCCAAGGTCTTGGGTAACGTCCCTATAAAACTATGATAAATATAGAGTACATCATAGAGCCCATTGTGTGTGACCAGCGGTAAAGATCGTTTTGCCATCAAACGCATCATTCCCTTGAAAAGTTCATTCAGAGGGCTCGAATACGACTGAGAGGGTGGCCAAAAGGGGACACCTTCTAAAAAGAGCCGATCGAGACTAAAGTTGTGTTCCAATAGGAATTGACCTGTCTTAACGTCCATTGTCATGCTGCCCTGTTTGAGAGTCAAGAAATGAAAGTTGTCACAGCTATACACACATTCTTGGGTTTGTTTAAAGATGGAAATTCCCATAGAGACCATGGCATGAGTTTCTACCGTCTTTTTGTAGGCCATGTAACGATGGTTCATGTCCTTGGGGCTTGAATCACTCAAGCCTGTAAATTCGAGATCAAGTGCAATGTAGGATGCTTCACTCACTTTTTTGAGAAATTGAGAAGAGAGGCCAATAATGTTGTTGGCTGTCACTTCTGTAAATGAGAGAATTTGTGCACTTTTAGGTGGATTCATTTTAAAAAAAATATGTAAAAGAAAAAAAAAAAGGTTTTTTCTCTCAATCTATTTATTTATTATTTATTTTTAAACAAGGGCTTGTGAAGTGCCTAAAGGTGCTGGTGTGTATTTTTCGTCTGAAGGTAGTGTAAAGTTTTTGTGTTCTTGACCATAGTGACTTGATAATGCATTTTGACATGCCTACAACAACAAAAAAAAAAAAAAAAAAAAAAAAAAAAAAAAAAAAAAAAATCAATATACATAAACATATCTTGTGAATAATTACGCGAAATTCTGCCATTTTTAATGAACTTCCAAATCCTTCAGCCAATTTCTTTTCCTCCGAAAACACACCAACAACAAAGACAGGTGCTGAAGAGTGTCTACCCGTTTCTGAAAGTAATCTAGATTCAGGTCTGGCTAAGCCCAACTGTCTCATGAGAGCGGTCAAGGAACGTTTGGGTTCTTCCATTTTGATCAATGGCTTGATATCTAAATCGCGAGCCAAGACAAAATCATGAACAAATCGTTTGGCTGCCTCAGGGCCCTTTTCTTGATAGACCGCACCAATCACAGCGTGCAAACAATCAGACAGGGCCTGACTAGCGCTTACACTATCGTCTCTATCCACACTATGTTGAAATCCTAATTCGGTCGCGATGTGAGCAAATGAACGTGTGCCGATATAAGCTCCCAATATCTTTTCAAATGCAGTGGGATAAAGTTGGGGATATTTCACATGGAAAAATTCAGTTGCAAATAATCCTGTCACTCTTTGACCTAGGAAGGTTAATCATTGTAGATAGCGGGTTTATGTATACCAATGAATTTTAAATCAGTGTTGTTTTCTTGATCTTTCAAGTGAGTCATAGCCTTGTTGAAAACCTTAGAATCTAAAGATTCTAATCCAAGTCTGGCACGAAGAGCATTGACGGAAGGTGTGTGCAAAAAAGCGGATGGAACTGAAATGTCAATAAAATACTAGTTATTGATAATCAAACCTCGACTGGTGTGTGCTTTAACGGCTGTTCTTGTAAAAAAGGCGTTCATTAAAGATAAATAAAATAGAAAAAAAAAGTCCAATTTGCGAGGGGGGGATGAGTGCCCAGAATGTGTGGCTTGGTTCGGAGTTTATTCAAAATGCATGATATCTGACAAGTTACTTGTCATTTTACCCAATGTTTCTATAGAAAAGATGAGTTTCCTTTTATTTTTTATTTTTATTTTTATTTTTATTTTATTTTATTTTTTAATTTACCTTCTACTTCAGCTAAAGAAGTATCTTTTTTAGAGGCAATCAAATACATTTCTGTATAATCTTGATTATTTGGCTTATTGGCATATACACGATGACCAGCAATCCAATAGTTTGAAGTAGACCTTGTAAAGACTTCAGGTGATCTTTCGAAATCTTCCTTGATTTCCAATAACTGCAATAACATTTCATGGGTAATTGGAAAAGGCTTTTTTAAGCTGGACATTGTAGATTTTATATTGAGTGTGGTATTGTCATAAAAGAAACATGTATAATGTTTTCCAAGATTGAAGCTTTCCAAAAGTGAGAATTTATATCTCTGTATTTATCTTTTACCTTTTTTCCTTCATTGTCTCAATATCTTCCATTAATGAATTTGTTAATTGTTCCAGATTCTTTTCCGTCATATGTTTTTGTAAATCTGAATAAAACGCCGGATTTGTGATAGCATCTTCTGATTCTTCAGTAGCAGGTAATAAAAAGTGCCACAATAAGTTACTTTTATGCTATAAGAAACAAAGAATTAAAAAAATAGCTAACAATCTCCCGGTTTTTTTTTTTTTTTTTTTTTTTTTTTTTTTTTTTTTTTTTTTTTTTTTTTTTTTTTTTTTTTTTTTTTTTACTTTGTAAATGATCAAATAGTATTCAATCAATTTATCACCCAAATACACACGCACTAAATCTGCTTTCGTTACCAATCTTTCTTCCCCATTCATACCAATCGCCGTTGACTCTATCAAACCCGTCAAAAACATGCCCTGGGGCTCCTCTGTGCTCTGAATAGATGAAGAAGCAGTCAGTGTTTGCGATTCTTGAGAATCCGTTGATTTAGATCCAGAAGAAAAATAACTCAAAAAGTGATTTTGTGATAACGTCTTTGTCAATGCCTTTAGACCTGATTCCTTTTTAATTTCCACTTTTTTCTCTCCACCCGCCAATTTTTCAACTCTTTTCATTGAATATTTTCTCAAGGATCGAACATCCGTGATGGTTAGGGTGGGCGAACGATAGATCAAGGCACCGTCTTCAGCGTCAAGTACAAACACATGACTGACATCCAATTGTTCTTGAATAAATTGATCCAGTTCGTTTGTCTGCAAATAATGTTGGCGATCAATGGATTGTACAGGCACACCGTTAAAGACTGCTTGAAAACACATGATATCCAATCGATCGAAATCCCATTTCCAAATCCATTCTGAAAAGAATTCTTCAATGGCGTGTGTGAGGGCTCGAGTACGTTGTCGGTTAGATGATAAAATAGATGAAAAGGTGCCGTGCAATAACTGATTTTGTTATTAATTATATACAATGGGTGCGTATTTACCTGGAATTGTTCATATCCAATCTTTAATACGGCTTCGAGCGCTCGATTGTTTAGTTGGGTGTCAAGATATTCTGTCACGAGTTTTTCTTTTCCTTTAAAATCCTTGATTTGTTTTCGAAGAATACCAAGTTCAATACACATGTGCATCCAAAAACCAGGTTCAGGTTGTAAAAAGACCATGCGATGTTTTTGGGAATGAACATTTTGTGCAAATCCGTCAGGAAAAGTTCTAATTAATGTAAGTTTTTTTTTTTTTTTTTTTTTTTTTTTTAAAGCCAAAACAACTTACGCTGTAAAGTTGACGAGAGCTTGTGCCAGACCGACATGTTTCATCTTTACATCAGCAGGAACCACTTTTTTAGAAGTATAATACAAGATGTGATCTTTTGAATTCTCTTCAGAAGAACCAAATGAAGGGTTATAAACACAGAAATAAGAAAGAATAGGTGAACTGGTGCCTAGAGGTGGATCGGGCATGGTTTCTGTTGACATGAAGAAAAGAAAATAAACTATTGGTTGACTTTTTGCTTTCTTTATTATGCGTCATTTTTTTTTAAAAAAAATACATTTGACCCAGATATTTTTTTTTAAATTTTTCCTTGTATCTTTTTTTTACCAGAATGTCAAGTTTAAATGAGGCTCTTGAGTTTAAAGAGAGTAAGTTCTTTAGAGGTTTGTCTTTTTTTTTTTATTGATTTTTTTATAGCCATTAGTCAAGAAGAGATTCTTTTTCTAAAAGAAAAAATAAAGACGTTAGGTAAAATTACGACCCATTTTTCTATTTCTAATTACAAATTATTTAGAGGGAAAAAACAAACGTTTTGAATTAATTGAACATCGTGCACTTGAGCAGGATGAAGAGCTTATTCATCTTCGATTGGAATTGGGAAAAGAGAGAGGTGAACAACAGTGAATCGCGCGTTTTATGTTACATTTTGCTGATTTTTCGAATTGATAGAAAAAACAAGTCAACTGTTAATTAAAGAAGAAAAAGCACGTTTAATCGAATCGCAACATTTATCTTCTGAATCTTATGCCAAATCTGAGATATATCGTCTCGAGGTAAAATAGGATATGTTGAACATACACTAACAGCAATTAGAAAACGAACCAAAACTTGGAAATGAAACTCAGTCAACAACAATCTAGTTTTGAGTCATTAAAAACACAACATGAAACACTGAAAAGTCAACATGAAGAGCTCAGACGTCAAACTGTAAGCCTTTCCCTCAGGTTATATGGAAAAAAAAGTGAAACTCATTTTATGCTAGAAAATCAAAATCGATCAACTTGTCGAACGTGCGTCTCGATTAAAAACTCAAAATGATGCTGTTATTCATGAGCGAGACAGTGCGGTTGATGAACTGACGTTGACCAAAGATAGCTTAAGAAGACAAAAAGTGGAGCTAGACTTGGTTAAACAAGAACTAGCACAAATCAAAGTTCATTGCGGTCAAATGGAATCTGAATGTAGAGCCAATCTTAATAACTTTGACATATGTTCTGAAGATTACAAAAACACCTTGTTTGAAAAATCAGTGACCATAAACAACCTTGAACAATTAAACACTGAATTGAAAGAACATGTCAAAGAGCTTGAGAAAAAGATGGACGAACAACGTGAGTTGACCGAAGCACAATTGATCAACATCACTGGCCCAGACAACAACGCATCCAGTCCCTTGCTCCGTTATATCCAAGATTACAAAAAGCTCGGCAAATATCCTGAACAAATTTATAAGGAATTCTTTGAGATTCGCGAAAAGTACACTCATCTGATCGAAAAGCACGAACAATTTTCTTCCTTGGCCAGCCGACTTGAAAGTGAATTGAGCGACAAGAACAGTCTTTTTGCTCGACTTCAAAAAGAACTTGAGACTTACAAGACACAGGCCCAACAATCCAAAAAATTGGCCAGTGATCGAAAGACGATAGCCGAACAACTCTCTGCCGAACTCGAGGAGGTCGAAGCAGAGCACGTCAAGCTTACGAGTGAAAAGTCTCGCCTCGAACAAGCCCTACAAGATACATCCTATCAACTCCAATATTTGATCTTTGACGTCTACAAGCGTCAAGATCCTATTCCAGCCCCTGTCAAACAAATCGCTAACCATCTCACCAGCAGTAAGATTCTTACTTCACATCTTCCACACGAAGACCTTGTGTTTAAAAATATCGCCGGCCTCCAAAACCTGAATCGAGACCTCTCCGAAAAGGTCCGCGGATTACAGTTAGAGATCAAACTTAACTCTACTTCTGTCAGGTCAGAAATCCAATCCAAAACCGATAAGCTCGCCGATGCCAAGAAACAGTTGGCAGCCATCAAGGAACAACTGTCCGAAAGCCAAAAACAAAAAGAAATGTTGGAACAAGAACTGTTGACGAAGCCCTCACCAGTCCAAGATGACATGAGTAAGGCCTTCACCTCTCTTCTTGCCGAGTTCCAACAAGTGAGTGAATCCTTTGCACAATATCGTACCAGCACTACCAGCGATTTAGCACTGATGCAAGCCGAACTTGAAAAATCCGGTCGTTCTGAACGCGAATCCCAAAGCTTAGTTCGATCCTTACAGGCCGAGATCAGCATGGTTCAGTCCCAGTTTAGCGCCTGCCAAGATACCCTCCAACAAAAGGCACGCGAGCTGGAAAACACACGCCATCAGATTGCGCTTACGCATAGCCAATGTGTGGACCAGAAGACAAAACTGGACAAAATAATTCAAGAGTTGAACGAACGTGAGACAAGTCTGAGAGCGCTACAATTGGAAAACGTCACCCTCCAGGCTCAATACGACGCACAGACTAAGCTGTGTGAAGCAATTCAACAAGAAAAGACAGAAAGTAACGCCGAAAGAGTCAAATTAAACAACATGTTGGAATCGATTAATGCGCGCATCAAGGAAAGCGAAGTGACTTTGGTCGAAGAAACACAAGTCTACAAGGCCAAATCCAACGAACTTTCTGGGCAACTCAAGTTTGCTCAAGAGACCATCAAGACCCTCGAAAAGGAACTTGAGCGTGCCAAATATGTACAGTTACCTGGTATTGAGGCCCAATACAAGGAATCTCAAGAGAAGGTGACCGTCCTTAAAGAAAAGCTCGCCGAGTATGAGACCAGAGAACCCGAGACAAACATAAAGAAGATGAATGAATTTATTCCTATTCAATCTTCATGTGAAGAGCACAATCAGTTGATATCTGAATTGAACAATAAGGTGGCTGCTTTAGAGGAAGCAAATGAAGAATATGTGTCGCATGTGGAAGATGTTCATAAAAAGTTCTCAAATATGGCCAAGGAGCATTACAAGTATGTAGAGGAGAATGAAGAATACACACGCAAATTAAAAGAGGCGCTGGATGAACGCAATCAATCACTCTTGGCTTCCCAAGAAATTGCTGAAAAGGCCAAGGAAGAATATGGCACGATGTGTGAAAATTTAAAGAACGCACAAGACAAGTTAACGGCAGAAAATGTCAGTTTGAAGGAGGAAAAGAGACGATTGGAAGAAGAGCAAGAAACACAAAAGAAACAGATGGAACAGCTGGATCTGACGATTGAAGAACAACGATTGATGCATGCTACAATGCAAGAAAAGGCTGCAGAAGATGCTCGTTTGTACGAAAAGCTTCAAGAAGAAGAAGCCAAAAACAAGGAAGCGGTAGCTCAATTGGAAAATGAGGTGAATGACAGTAAGCAAAAGTTGCAAGATGCTTTGAACGAATTGGCATTGGACAAGAAGAGATACGAGGGAGAGGCAACCAGATGGGTACAGTTCCAAGAAGATATCAACAAGTATCGTGAAGAAGCCGAAAAGAACAATAGCGTGATTCGTGATAGTTTGGATGAACTGATTGATGTCTGGAAGAAGGCCGAAGGGGGTGATTCCCATATTCCTGAGCTCACAAATGAAATGATGAGTCTCATTCGTCAACATAACGCAGTAGCCAGTCACAAGAAGGAAGTCAGTGATGCTCGTTATTTGGAAGAATATAAGAAATGTAAGGCACTTCAACAAGAGGTGGCCTGTTTACAAGTCAAGCTGAACATGGCTCGAGATGCAATCAGCGAATTAGAGAAGGCAAGCAAGAACGAAGTAGAGCAAGAAACTTCTCAGCATCAATTGATGTACGATGCTTACGTGACGCAAAATCAAGAGCTCATGAATGAAAACCAGTTGACTAAACAAAAAATGGAGAAAATCAACCAACGTCTAGAAGAATTGAAGCAAGAACTTGAGCCTTTGAAACTCACAAACATTCGTCTCGAAAACGAATTGAAAGCAGAGCAAGAAGAAAAAGCTTTCTTGTTGACTCATCAGGAGGAATTGGCCACCCGATCCATTCTATCACCTAACGAAACAGATACCAAGGAATTGGATCAATTGAAGGCTGCAAATGAACAAGCTCAATTGGATATCGCAGCCAAAGATGCCGAGATTGTAAGCTTGAAAGAATCTGTGAAATCATTGAACGAGAAGATCAAAGCTCTTGAAGAAGAGTTGGAAGCCACCAAAGCGCATCAAGCCACCATTGTAGCAAGCGGAAGCCAAAAGCAGCGTATCGCAATTGAACTGAAGAACCGTCTAAACGAGGCCAACAGAAAGATTGCTGATTATGAAGCCGAGATGTCCAAGTTGAAGGAAAACAACAGTACCAAAGCAACCACACCTGATGCCCAAAAGATCAAGTCTCTCGAAGAAGCACTAAAGAAGGAACAAGAGGGCAAACATACCATCGAGCAAAACCTGAAAACGGCAGAGGCCTCTTTAAAGACGGTAGAAACATCTCTAAAGAAGAAGACAGACGAATTTGCCTCGCTTGAGAACAAATATACGGGTATCTTGAACAGAGCCAAGGTGATTCAGAGTGAAAGAAACAAGATGTCTGAAGAAGTCAAGGCACTCAAGGCCGAGTTGGAAAGTCTTCAGAAGAGTAAAGAAGAAAGCAATCAACAGGCGGATGCTGTAGAGGTAGCTGCTTTTCAAGAAGAAATCGCCAAACGCCAAGGTGAAATAGAACGCTTGGAACTAGCCTTGCAGGAATCTGAAATTGAAAAGGGCCGACTTTTGGTGATGAATTCCATGTCACAAAACAAGTACAAACGTCTTCAAGAAGAAATCGATCGCATTAATGGCTCTGCTCCATCTGATGTAGAATCTTCACAAGGTGTTAAACGTGAAAGAGACGAAAACAATGATTTACCTGTTTCACCTAAAAAGAAATAAATAATGACAGTAAAAAAAGGCAATACCTGTTTTATTTAAAGTCCTCCAAATGTTAAAATGAGGGAAAACAAACACTGCAAAATAAGAGCCATGAAAGCTTTAGTCATTGATTGATAGTAAAGTAGAGAAGTTATAGTAAAAGAAGTTTTTATTTAAAAAAAAAAAGTACTCTTCTTAGTTCTCAAGACCCCCCAAAGAAAAAGAAGGGTCTTGATTAACAGGATCAACCAACGAGAAGGTGAGAGTACATCTGATCCCAAAAATAAAAGTGAGCACTTCGACCGAAGCGGCGGGAAACATCGGCACGATGGCAGCTACGAATCTACTTGGCGCATTGTTTCATCACGTCTGCATGATGACCCTCACTGTACCCATGCCCCCTTTGCTTCGGCTCATCAAAAAAAAAGATAACCATGGCAGGTTCTATTAAAACTCATGTCATACCAATCATGGTATCGAGCCAGAGGATTATCAGTACAACATGTCATAACCAAGAGAATACTCCCACAAAGGGTTTCTTCACCCTGGTCGACATTTGTCACTGCTTGTAATACGCAGTCTAGTCGCCCTTTAGGATGAGGTGCTTGAAAAATTTAAAATAATCAAAAATTGCTTATAAGTGAAGACAAAGAAGAAGAAAAAGAAAAAGGAAAAGAACTTTTTTTTTTTTTATTTCAAATACCTCTTTTTCTCACACTATCCATTTTGAGCTATTTTAGCCACAAAAGATAGGGAAAATGTAAACAAAAAACAAAAAACAAAACACACAAAAAAAAACACGCAGTTAATTTCAAGCAAAAGAGATTTGAACAGCATCAGTATGCCTTTTTATATAATTAACAGTAAAAAAAAAAAAAAAAAAAAAAAAAAAAGACTTGATAAGGAACATGCATGAAAACTCTTTGGTAGTCAACAAAGCTTTCGTCCGTGCCCATGATATCAAGAATCTCATTCATGAATTTCACAAAATGAGCAGTTATTGTACCCTTTGTTATTGGCTTTTTGTTTTCACTGGTACTACTCCCCTCAATATCAACGTACACTACAGTAATTTCTTCAATAGTAATGTCTCCATCTCTTTGTACTTTGCCTCTTACAAGCTTTTTCTTCTTTGGTTTCGTTGTCTTCGTAGTCTGACTTTCTTGAACTCTTAGCTTTTTGGATGGAGGATTTCTCATAGCAACAAATATAACGCTAGGGCAATGTATAGCACCAATAATGGTATGTGAAGGAGAACAGTTCTTGGGTCTAGTTGCTTCTCAGAACGGACAGAAGTGGTCACTGATATCTCAAGTTAGAATCTTTCAGCCAACCCAGTAAATTTCCCACTAGTTCCTTTTACTTGATAGATAAACAATTACAACATACACTGGCATACACATTCAAATGCGCATGCACATGCACACAAATACAGATATAAACATATAAAATTCAAGTAGACTAATCTCCTTTGACCTGAAAAATGCATTCTAGAAAAAGGTGTAGCACTTAGAAATAGCATGGATAAGACAATACACTTAATAAGGCTTTCCCATCCACTACAAAAAGAAAATTGATCCCTATAATTTGTTGGTCTTAAGTAGTTGTAGGTATCATAAGATGAGGGTTGAAGCATTCTTTTTATTTATGAGTTGCGAATATAAAAAATGTATTTTTACTATAGTGTATACGTATATATAAAAAAAAATTATGCATTTATGTGTGTATGTCTGTATAAGAAGCAAAGATTAACATAATTGGAGACTATACATTGTTGATGCTATCGGTTAAGGATCTCTTCCAAGTAAAGAGTGACTCTGTTTGGTTGAAGAAATCTTTTAGCTCAGAAGGAGTAGTAGGTAATTTGACTGTGGCATGTGTTCTTCGAATAAAATGATTTTCAACGAGAAATACCAACTCAAAATAGAGTTTCATGTCTAGATATTCAAAAAAAATTCAGTTTACTTATGTATACAACATCTGAAAGAGTAAATAGCTTACCGTGGAACCTGATGAAATGGCCTTTTACTGCATTAGTGTATTCCATAAAATCAATTATTCCCTTCTCAATCTTATTCTCATCAGAGCAAGCTTTTTTTGGTTTGCAATTTTTCTTAATCCCTCCAGAAAACTCAACTAGGCAAAAACCCATTTTTTGATCAGATTCATCCCGGAAGTCAACACCATCGCACTTAGTACTTTGAGTCATGAGGGTTTCGATTTCAATCCTAGGAGAAAATATATTAACAATCAGTTTCATGCCGCAAAACGTTTACTAACTTACTAGTTGAAGTTGATTTTATCATTTACTGATAGAAACAAATTATTCAGTAAAGAAATGGATCGCAGCGGTTCTCTCAAATGTTGGTTATAATAGAGGATTTGAAGGACTTTGGTTCAGGTTCAAACTGTATACCGAAGATATCAATGAAAAATTCTTTAAACAAAAAATGGTACTTACAAATGGTTGCCTATTGTTTCAACGAAATTTAGATCGGCGTGAGTGACAATGTCGAATCTTTCATTTTCTGGTAGATTGGATCTTTTGATAATGCTTCTGTAGGTATAAAAGTCGCAATTTGCCTGGTTTAAAGAAGTCAGAAGAAGAGTAACTGGGGATGATAGATATTGACTTTCAAGTGATGTTTGTTGTCTTAGGCTTTCTAGCAGCCCTTTATCCAGCATAATCTTCACGCTATCATCATCAATATATAGAATTCGTAATCCAGTTATCCTATAAAAGAGAAGGTTCAATATAAGACTATGGCCATACATAGTAAGTGAATGTTTAAACTCACTCTTTGTAAGTTGAAGTAATTTCATTTAAAGTGGTAGTGGTGCTGTTGCTATTGCTGCACAACTAAGAGAATAGTGATACGGTCAATAATGAATTGAATATTTTTAAAACATATGATTAAACACGCACGCGCTTTGAAGATTCTACAATAGAGTTGAAGACATTATCAGCTATATGCTCTAACGATTCGTGTGCACGTTTCTCTATTCTTGTTACTGTCTGATTTATTTCTTCCTCGTCTCTTACTCTCCAGTATTCTTCATACACTGAGTAAAAACGCGAACCTTGCTGTTTTTTTTCTAAAAAAGAAAAGAAACAAAAAAAGTTTAAGGTTATCAAATCTACTTCCATAATAAAGAGATAATATTAATTCTTACATTGAACAAGACAATAGCATCAATGATTGCCGGTTTCTTTTTCTTTTTTTTTTTTTTTTGGAGCATTTTGCAAAGTATTGTTCATTAGGGATATGTACAGAGAACCTGTCGTTGCTTTGTCTTTCATAACCATATCGGCAAATTTGAAATAATCATATTGCGGATTTAGGTCAATGGCTATTTTAAGCCAATCTTGATAAGAACTGGTTCTTGAAACACTATGAAACATTTGCAATAGGAGTAAAAGGAACACACTTTCAAACGGATTTTGGGAACACTGAGCTTAATATTTTTATGGCCTATTTTTTTAAGGCTTCTTCATCTCATTAATCTCTGCTCTATTCTAATGAGTTCAGCTTTGAAGCGACGGCCTCATACTTCATCATCTTTCAACACAGATGGTAAAAAGGTGTACATAGAGCTATGCTAAATCACTCGGGGCATTTACTGTCACCAGGTGATGAATAGTCCTTACGTAGTGCTATGTTCCGTTGTGAACATAAACCTCGACATATAACTGTGGATTGTCTTCTCTCGAACTATTGGATTAAGAGCTTACTTATGACAGTCAAGTATTTTATTTTATTTTTTTCATTCAAAATTGATACTAAAATATTTTTTTTTTTCTTTTCAAGAATTTAAATAGCTGAAAATAGAGCGGATCTTGTCCATCGTCTTAAAAGTGCAATTAGTACATTAAACGCTAAAGTCTTGTAGTAGGCTACAATACATGCCTTTACCATAGTGGTTTTTTTTCACTTGCATTTCTTCAACTTCATTCGCAAGATACATCCAATATTTACTGTTATTCATGTGAGTTTTTTTTTTTTTTTTTTACCCTCTTTCTATTAGTTCTTGTTCTGACCATAATCATCAGAATAATATAGGTCAATCCTATCGATTTTGCTAAACAACACTGGTGTGTGCATCGTCCAATAAAAGACTGGCCTAATTTCAATCTACAAAAGCTCAATAGAATCAGCAGATGTCTTCCTAAAAACAATAAATAATAACTCTGTAGTGAAATGTGCAATATTTCTCCATATAAGCAAATGTAAAAGTCATCTCACGTGGAATCGCGATACAACTATTCAAATCAAGATAATGCGCATTCACATGAATAATCTATTTAGATAAGAGATGACAAATACTAAACGTAAATGCCCTTGATATTCACAATGTGTGGATAAGCAACACAACTGTACTATTAAAAAAACAAAAATATAACAATCAATAAATATCATATTTTTTTTTTCTTTCTAATCATCTCGTTTAGATGAAAATAATATTTTTAAGCAAGTTATTTTATTGCTGTTTTATATAGTTTTATATGTTCGCCTATACCTTACTTGTTATAAGTATTGTACCTTGCAATGTTGCTCGATACGGGATAAATCCAAAATATATTTGAATAAAATAAAATCAAGTAAAACGTTGTACAAAAACGCGCGATTTACTAGAACAAATATATTAATATCATAACCATTCCATCTATTGTATTATAACCGAACCAGAAAAAGCATAAAAGAAAAGCCATTAAATAAAATAAGAATCATCTTCAAAAAGAACTAAAAAGTCTAATCAAAGTGTGCATCATTTTTGCCCTTTGTGCTGCTTTGAAGATCCAAACAACTTACTGTATAAAAAACACGAATGTCTTTATTTTTTGCTCCTCCGTTTTCTTTTACATTGCTTAAATTTTATATTTTAAAGACTTTCCTCATTTAACACAGAAACAACAAAAGGACATGATTCATAAAAGATAATTCATGTATTTGATACTGATTAGTAGTTGTTTCTGTAAATGAAGTAGTTTATTTCCTCAAAAACTTACGCACATGGGGCGCCAATAACTATAACCTTCAGGCTATGATTATTTTTCACACCACTTTCATTCAAAAATTAGACAATGATTACTTTTCGTTCTACTTTGTCTTTGTCTTTCCTATTTTTTATTTTTATAAATTCAATATGTATGTTTTCCTCTGTGATTCATATGACAAGAGCTTTTGTTAATGAATTCTAATTGAACTATTACAGAGCAAGATTTATTATTCATCGCTTTATTAGATGCATCACACTATTGTTTTTCAATAAGCTCATTTGTGCTTGCCGTTTTCCTATCCAAAGTAAAAAATTCATAGCCTATATTGCTACAAAAGTCTGAACTAAGGCGCTGCTTTGAATAAACTTTTTCTAAAGTGGTCCTTGTATAACTTTCTTAATTGCTATTTAATATTCGGATCAAATTTAATGTACTTGGATTCTTCAGAATACTGAGCCACAGCTGCTTTTACTTTAAAATAAATTATTGACTTATTCATATAAAAGTTATGACAAGAGAGAGAGAGAGAAAGAGTAATGAAGAGAAGACACAAGAACTTAAGAGTGTACTAAAGATTTTTAATATTCTGCTGGTGGCTCATTATTCAAAAGCACACGGTTTACCTCTAATTTTTTTTTAAATAAATTTAATGGCAGCTTCCTTGCATTTTATTATTGCGAGATTATTACAGAGGTAACAGAGGGACGTATTTGCTCTCCCCCCCCCCTTATTCGCCAGAGTTGAACCCGATTGAGTAGTTTTGGGCTCTTGGACAAGGAAAAATGAAGCGTCACAGGTTGAAAAATGAAGAGAATCTGTCGCAAAGAATTGCCGCCTTAGTGATCTTTATGGCCTTTGTAGGCACTTTAAACGTTGAATCGTCGGTTGCTATGATAAAACAAAATTCTAAGTAGCCTCTTTCTTCAATAAACATTCAACTGTACGTAAATGACAATCTGATAAAGAAACCGAAAAATCGAATTTTTCGAAAGACAAGTAAATTTTTTGAAAGCGACAACCATTTCATAACACAGCCAATTATTTTTCAGCTAGTGCCATTTATTTTTTGATAACCGATATTTATTTTTCTGAAATCGCCATTTATTTTTTCGAAACGGACAAAATTTACCAGCCGCACTGTAACTAGTCTTGATCTGTGCGGCGCTTTTGATCACATGTGATGTTTTTTTTTAAAAAAAAAAAAAATTACTGGATTGCTTGCCATCTCAAATCCTGTGATTGAGTACTTTTGTTATAAGTATCTTAGGCTATCTTGATTGAATACAAAGTGGTCGTGTGATAATGGTAGCATCTTTGGTAGTAGTTTTCGATGCGATACTGGTGCCTGATTGGTTTAGTTATGTGATGCCCACGACTAACAACAAGACTGCATAGGGATTTTATGATTCGACTAATACTATTGTTAAAACTGGATAAATCATGATAGGTTTCATGTCTATTGTTTTCAATGCAATCCTTCCGGTGGATACAAAACCTAATGGCCAAAACAATATATTCAGAGGTTCTCTGAGTACATCTAATTTTATGTATCGTAATCAACAAAAGGACTGTAATACTGTTGTTATTGAAAATACAACAGAAAAAAATGCAAACGGATAATTAAATCCATCTTATTTTAAATTATATAATGAGCCTCTTTTTTATTGCACCATGTACCTGAATCTTATCTCTTTTTGATACTGCTAAGACAATTTGACTATAAAAAAAAAAAAAAAAAAAAAAAAAAAAAAAAAAAAAAAAAAAAAAAAAAAACTCCTTTCATAAAAAGGTTTTACAAGTGAAAGCAGGATGTTGATCACTTGTGATGTGTACCAACTTGTTTATAGTTATCAGTCTAAACGAATATTGGTTTAGCGCTCTTTTTTTCTCGTATTTATAGTACGCACAAGCTTTGGAAGTTTTTAAATAAAAGTCCACTAGCATCAAAATATTCAAAAACAAGTGCTTCAAACTAAATCTTTTTGCATACTTTATTTGGAAAATAACGACTGCTAGATCAATCAAACTGTTTCACTAATACAGTAAATAACCAATTTTTTTTTAAAAAAAAAAGAAAAAAACTTCTTTTTTGTTAGTTATTTGTCAAGGAAATCAAACAGGCAAAAATGTAGAGACATCTCTTAACCTTAATTCAAAAATGCGTTGTATTTTCAGGTGTATTTATTTTTGGGGGAGGAATAAGAAGATCTCCGCTTCAAAATATTCTTAAATTTCCAGGACCTGGAACTTTTATAATTATTGACCCTCCTTTTTTTTTTTTTTTTTTTTCTTTACAATTTTTTTTTTTTTTCTCATTTACCCATTTACTAATGTCTTCACTACTTACCTTCCAACTTCGCCAACAACAACAACAACAACAACATAAACATCAAGAAAGTCAAAGTGGAATTCCTTCCCCTCCCAATTCTTTTTGTGGAGAAGAACAAAACCCAATAGCCAAAGTAGAACGCAGGGACTCTTTGCAAACGGTCTTTAATGACATGTGTATCAGAGACTATCCTGCTTCTTTACCAGACAACTATACCATCGAACACTCTGCAGTTCAGCGCAAAGCCTCACACGGTATATCTACTGCCACAGCAGCTGCTACGGGTGGCTTAACTATTCGCAACAATCGTAGACAGTCCGATGCGTTTAAAAGAAAAACCCGTGGACTCTCAGAATCATATAACAACAATGGCCAATATCGATGTAATGATTGTGGCAAGTCATACAAGCATCCTAACTGTTTGCAAAAGCATCGGTGGGAACACTCTGAAGAATGGGAGCTTACCAAGAGTTTGCCCTTGACAAAGCATCAGCAGGTTCAAATGCTGGAGGCAGCAGCTATTTTAATTGGTATGGATCGTAGAGAAAAAGTTTTGAGTAGACAAGAAGTTGAAGAAGTATCAGAAGAAGAAGAAATAGACGTTTTTAGAGTAGACGAAGAAGATGAGAACGATGATGAATCAATAATCATTGACGATGATGAAGAATCCAAGTCTTTGCATTCGCAAGAAATATTTATGGATGATATTTAGCTTCTCCCATAACCAACCAACCAACCAACCCCCCTTTTTCCCTCTCGCGCTTACCCTTTTTTTTTTTTCTGTTTTATGTAAAACTATATTTATATTACTGCTATTATTGTACACCTCATTTTTTTCAAATTATTATTTGAGAAGAACAAAAAGATTAGGTCTAATGTGTCTTCCCCCTTCAGAGGGACAATGTAATTTGAAGGTCAATAAATGTTTATAACTGTACCAATCTATACCAAAAGGAGGGGCTGGAGGAGGAGATTTACACTTAAAAGCGGTATTACAAATATCTGAGTGGGCTTGTATAGAGAAGGAGCTCGCATTCCATTCGTTGATATTCAGCACATGACTGCATATCAAACAACTTGAGAATTCAAATGGTGGTCTCAAGAACATAATCTCGTTCTTTCTTTCTAAAATTTACCTCATTTTCTTCATTGATTTTTTTTTCTTCCTTTCTTCTTCTTTGGTTTGATGTTTAATGAAATAAAAAAAATTTCTCCAAAATCTTGATTTGTTTAACAATAAACTAGACGTTTTTCATGACGCAAAAAAAAAAAATTGAAGCGGCGTAATTTCCGTAAAGCAAATAAACTTTCTCCTTCTTTTTGTCTCTCTGTTCTCATTTCTTTTCAATCTTTTTTTTAAAAAAAAAAAGATGTATAAGAATAATCCTCCTCTTGCATCAACAAAGAATATAGAAGGATCTTTGTCAGATTTTTTGTGGCAAACACCTCTTTTATTTAATTGTCAGTTTTCCGAGTACGCGAAACAAGTTATATTATCACGTTGTTATGAAGAGTTATGGATGAGCAATGAAACAACCATGCATCAACATTTTTTCTCATCTAAACAAGACCTTTTGGAAACCATTCGTTCTCAATCTCAACCTCATGACGGGAGAGAACCAAGCACAGTCATTGACCCTAGTTCCTGGCATTCAAACGAAATGCTTCCGACAGAAGATTTGTCAAGTCAAAAGGGTAGACAATGTGGCCATGTATTTCGAAAGGGAGAACCTGTCTATCGTTGCAGGTAGTTATATATAGCGCGTTTTGTTTTCTTGTAAGAGCTGACCATCCCTCCTCCCCCTTTTTTTTTAGGAATTGTGGATTAGATGACACTTGTGTATTTTGTTCGAAATGTTTTCATGCAACCGATCACGATGGACATGATATTCTTTTCTCTGTTAGTCCAGGTTCAGGAGGTTGCTGTGATTGTGGTGATCCTGAAGCCTGGAAAATACCTTTAAAATGCAATATTCATTCCTTGGACAAACAAGATGAACAATTCAATTCTGATTGTTCTGGTGCCGATGCTATTGATCCCGCTTTGTTGTCATCAGTCAGGTTCACCATTATCTCAGTTATTGATTTCCTGTTGGATAACTTTGCTATTGCACCTGTAGAAGTTACTCTGAATCCTTCGACGGATGATTTATTGAGAGAAAATTACTACCAACGTAAACAATTGCAGAAAATCGGAGTTCCATCTGATGTACCCACAATAACGATACCTGAAGAAACTGCGGATATTGTTATGGAGCAAGTCGATATTCTTGAAGAAGATGTTGATATGGATAAAGAAAATGGTCAGAGTACAAAAGCTACGGGCATGACCAAGGAGGATCCAGAGGGCGAATTATATGCATGTATCGCGTGGAACGATGAAGCACATGCTTTTTCTCATGTGTTGGAATCTATCATAACTGCCACCGGTTGGGATTGGGCAAAGGCTAAACACATAATTGATGTTATACATGTCCATGTAACTATTACATCACATGCAGATAGGATTTGCGATTAACCATGTATTTTATTTTTCAGGGAAGAGAAATCATTGCAGTTTCTACAGACGTGGAAGAGCTTCGAAAGATTGCAGCACCTTTATCGGCTATTAATTTCGGCGTTACCATCAGACCCGCCAAAGAGACCTTCAGAGAACAAGTTGCTGGATTGTTAGTGGATTGGCTTAATGAATTGATCAGTGGAAAACACAAGTATTTCGTCAACGTTCCAGGAGGAGACCAAATCATTCGCACTATCCTATGTGAGGAATTATGTAAAGATTGGGGGCTTAGAGCACCTTTAGCGTCATTAGCTAAAGGATCAGTCAGTTACGATGATAGTGTTGAAGAAAATGAGGATTTGAGGCAAGGCGTATATGTAGTATCTAGCCTTATAGGCGAAGATATTGAAATGTTTGAACCTGATGACGAAATGAGACATATCGATAGAATTGACAATAGCAGAAGAAGAAGATCAGAGAACACGAGTTCCAATATGGAATCAGATAAAGGTGATGTCGCTGTTATTGAATGGGATCCTGTTTCCATGGTCAATGAATATCATGAAGTTAGAAATGAAGAGCTCAGGTTTGGGAACTCATTAATGCCAGATGGAAGATACACAACCATGAGTACCAGCGTTCTCACAGACGAAGAATCCAAATCAAAGGCCACGGCGCTATCGACAGAGTTTGCAACAAAATTACGTTTGGATTATCTCATGTTATATGATCTTAAACTTTGGAAGGAAGTTCGTATTGCTCTACGAGAGCTATATATTGCTTCACTCGCGTCCAATCCTCATTATAAGAAAACACTTGGCAAGAGATTAACTAGAAATTACGCTCGGTTGGCTGAATCATTCTTGCTCAGAGATCGTGAGCCTGAAAACTCGATCATTTTGTTCTCGGTTCAGCTCCTTACTGTGCCTTCTGTTTCTGATTTACTTGTTTACGATTATTACTTTTTTGGTCTGATCTGTTCCACCTTGACATCCTTTTTTCTGCAAGATAAACTACGTCTCATTTTACCATCTGAACGATCCAAGCAACCCTCTCGTATCAATTGTGAATCCCGCGCCTTCCGTACTCGACGTTACTTTAATGCCTTTCACGACCTTCGGTATATCATGAATGTGAATATGATCAAACGCGTTCTTGCGCAAGATCCTCTCTACCTTCGTCAATACCTTGATTTGATCAGTCTTTTCCAAGGCATGAACGGCCAGCTCTGTCAAAAAGACACACACGTAGAATATGAATCTGAAATCTGGGTGAATGCATTTAACGTGACATTACAAATCGCCAAATGCTGCCGCCAATTTTCGGATTGTTTTGCTACACTCCCTACCGAGACGCTTACAGACAAGGTAGATACGGCGGTTACGATCATCACAGCCATCTCTCGTGTATTAAAACAAATTCACGAATGGGGTAAATATGATCCTGTTGAAGAAAAAGTCGAGCAGGAAAGAGCAGAACAAGAAAGAAACTCGACCGCCACACCTGCTGCAAACACTTTCAAGGTCTATGGAGCCACCACACAAAAATTTGCTCTAGTGGATTTAGAATACGTGGATCCAATCAATGTTGTTCAATATACCGTGACAGAACAAGCCGTTTCATTTCATCATCCTTTGCATTGGTTATTATCTGGATTGTTGGAACATGCACACTTGTTAACGGATGATGTGCTGAAAGAAGCCGGGTGGAATGAAGGGTTCAGTCATATTATCACCTTGTTTCATGAAAACAAGGGTCCGATAGATGAAATTTTATTACCCATCTTGGACTTTCCTGTTCGAACTATCGTCTTTTCCTCTCAAATCAGAGCTGGTGTGTGGGTTCGTAACGGTTATGGTATTAGAAACCAGGTAAGTTTTTTTTTTAAAAAAAAAAAAGATAGCAATGTGTTGATAAATGTATATAGGCTCATCATTACCGTGATATATCTTTACGAGAAAATACTTATGATGCCGATGTATTTCTGCTACAATTGGGATTTACAGTCATTGAACCCAACCAATTCTTGGCCACTCTTTTAGATAGGTTTGATCTTGTACCCTGGTTCTTGGGAGACACTGCCCATCTGAATTATGATGGTCAACAAACAATCTTTATGGTAGAAGAGCTTTTGAACCTCTTGATTGTTTGTGTGTGTGAAAGAGCAAACATGGTTGGCATGTCTATGGTCGATAAGATACGAAGAGAAATTATTCACAACCTTTGTCTGGGTATCACAGCCTATTCAGACCTGACCAAACGAATTCCAGAAAGAATCACAGAGCATCCCGAGTTTGATCGTATACTGCTTGAGGTCGCCAAGTTTAGAAAACCCGAAGGAGTCAATGATCATGGCTTATACCAGCTCAAGGAGGAATACTTTGAAAAGGTGGATACTTACTTTTGGCACTATAGTCGAAACAACCGAGAGGAAGCAGACAACATTCTAAGGACGAGATGGAAACGAGAAAACGCGGATCGAAAGGAACAAGATTTCTTTGTTTTACCGCAAACCACAAAGATGATTGATGGTCCCTTTAAATACATTGGACAGTTTATGCATTCCGCCTTGTTTACTCAGATGCTCACCTATGCCATTTGGAATGTTCATATTGGTGAAAACCACAAGAGTGACACGATCTTGGATCAAACTTTATACCTAATCTTGTTGGCCCTTACCGATGAAAACAATAACGTCAACCATGAGAATGGATTCCATGATTTTGTGTGCAGCAATTATTACAAGGTGACATACAAGGAAGAAGATGCAGAGGCCACGAGAGAAGTAACAAGAGAGGTCACTTTGTTTGATGTGATGGCTCTGCTATACGACGATGAGAACTATGGTGAGATCAAAAGCAGACTTGACTGGGTGTTTATGGCTCTTTTAAACAAGGGATCCATGCGAACACAACAGACTGTTCAGGCCTGGAAGACAAAGAGAGAAGAAATGCTTTTCAAAAAATCTCAAAAGAAGGAACAAGGCGCTTCAGGTATATCAGAGCTAGAAAAGAAGAAACTTGCTGCAAAGGAGAGACAGCAAAAGATTATGGCTCAGTTTGCTCAAGCTCAAACGAAATTTATGGAGCAGAACGAAGATCTTTACGAGGAAGATGAAGCGGCTGATATTGACGCTGAAAATGCCAACGATGGAGCCAGCAATAGATCTGATGCAGAGAGCACGCACGGTTTTTGTTCTTATCCTACTGGCACGTGTATTGTATGTCAGGAAGATGTCAACGATCGCTCTTTGCCTTATGGTATTTTGGGGCTTATTCAGACATCTAACATATTGCGAGAAACACCGATGGATGATGATAGTTTTTACAAAGACATATACAATATGGGACCTAGTCTTGATGTTGACTGGAAAGATCAGCAATGCTTACCAGAGAACGCATCTGGAATACCTGGGTTCCCAGTACAGTCACATAAAACCGGTCTTTACTCATCTACCTGTGGGCATCTTATGCATATCAAGTGTTTTGAAGTTTACTGTAGCTCCATTGACTCTAGACATTCTGCTCAATTGACTCGCAACCATCCAGAAAACAGAACAAGAAAGGAATTCATGTGTCCGCTGTGTAAATCTTTGGGTAATGTGCTCTTGCCCGTCTTTTGGAAAGGAAAAAAAGAATCTTTTCCTGGAGTACTTTCCAAAGCCCATGAATATGACTCTTCTGACTTTTACAAGAATGAGATAAACCCAATTGTGCACAAATTAAAGAAATCTATTGGTGTAGCCTGGCGAGTGGCTCAAAACAAGAAGACGGGTAGTACAAGTCGTATGAAGGATGTGATGGCACAACTTTTACCTACTCTCCCTGTACACGGTGGAGAACCTCCTATGGCTAGACCTGCTCCCATCGAACGTCCCAACTGGCCTCCAGTAGGAATTGTACGCGTTCCTAGACCACCCAATGCCACAACAATTGAACCTACTGTTTCAAACGCACCCGAACCCACCTTGGAAGATGAAGCTGATCTCGAAAGTGATACACTCCAAGCTGACTTAGAAGGATCTTACACATTGCCGGATGGAAGATTGGGACCATTCGAGAACGAGATTTTACACACTACAGCCGTTCCTAGTATACCTTATATCAAGAAATCTTACAGTCGTCTTTTGGATGTCTTGGGTATCATCTACCAAGAGATCTGTACAGATGATCATGAAAGAGAGATGTCCACTTCTGCCAAAAACGTGGATATGTTGTGGGGAATTATGGGTTATACAATTTCAAGCTTGGAAATCGCTGCTCGTGGCTCTAAGCATTCTGCAGAAGAAAACACAAAGACAGTCTTTGACCAGATCCCATCACAAACACAAATGTTACTTCGAATCATGAGTGATACCATCCAAGCTTACACAACTATCATGTGCCCTACCAATCCAGAATCCAAATCAAGCTCATCCATGATACAGGCCCGAGTGAGTATGCTTGCACTGGGTCGAATGAGACAAATATTTGAAATCAATGTAGACGACGTCGTCAGTGTCATCAATCATCCCGGACGAGAAAAGATTGTTCTTTACGATAATGCACCTTTACTACAAGACGACCCCTTTATGATTCTTACCGAGCTATCACTCCATCTGACCGTTGTCACCCAAGCTGAGATATATCCCTTTGTACGCACAATGCTTTTGGCTGAGATGTCCAAGACGGCCGTCGCCTTGCTTCAAAACAGACTATCACGTGCAATTCGACAACAACCGGACGAATATCATTCAGCCTCCAGTGAGCCCTCCCAAGACATTAATGCGGCCAAAACATTTGCCTACTCACTCATGAACAAGCTTCGGTTTACACCCGAGGAAGCCCATACAACTTTTAGACGATTCGGAGACGACGCTTCCTTTTGTACCCTTCTCAAGTTCTTTGTGCTCCCCTTTCTGCGTCGCACGCTGATACTGATGATTGTCAGATTTGGTCTCATCATACCCACGAATACCCCAAATGATTTGTTTGTTTCAGAGTTTGATCGACTCTTGAATTTATTGCAGTTGCCCAGTTTTGACACATTTTTGCAACCTTCGCATCTGACAGATTCTCTTTTGCAGCATTGGTGTTCACAGCATCTGAATGATTCAGAGCACAGGTTGCGTGTGCAAGAGGATAGACAGATCGCGTTGACGGCTGAACATCTGACAAGCATTCCTCTGGATTTGCCTACGCCTTTGTATTTAATTGCATTGCCTAATAGATTAGATAATCTGTTTGATGAAAGTATGCGCCGTGTGTGTCATAAATGTGGTACGGTGCCTAGTGATCCTGCTCTGTGTCTGTTTTGTGGTACGTTTGTTTGTGCACAGAGCTTTTGTTGTGCGGAAGAGGAGGAAGGTGAATGCAATCTTCACACAGCAGAGTAAGTTTTTTTTTTTGGGTATACACGCGATAATGTACTTAGCGTTTCAAAAACAGGTGTGGTGGTGAAATAGGTATATTCTTATCTGTAAAGAGGTGTGTGATGATATTACTGCATAATGGTAATGGATGGTTTATGAATGCTCCCTATCTTGATCCTCATGGAGAAGTAGACCAAGGATTGAGGTAAGCTTTTTTTTTTTATTATTATTTGTAATTGGGTTTGACTTTTTTTTATTAGACACGGAAGACCACAATATTTGAACTTGAAGAGATATGGAGAAATTCGTAAGCTGTGGTTACAACACAATATTCCAATCTATGTAGCTAGACAGATTGAAGCCAATTACGATATTGGAGGATGGACTACTCTTTAGGACCACGAATACAAAAAATAAAGCAATTTATGTATATAAACCTTTTTTTATTTTTATTGAAGTATTTACGAGGAGAATTACATTTTTTTTTTATACAATTTTTTCGATCATTGACTTTCAGTTAACAAAGATGAGTCATGGGTATTTGAGCCTATTGTCAATGAAGATGGTGAAATCGGTCTTTGGTTGTCAGGGCTAAAGGGTTCCAAAGCCTGTCTTGCGTGAATAATCTACAAAAGATGGTAAGCCAAAGAAATCAAAATATTATTTACCCTTTTAGCTAGCCTTGTAGCGCATTTATCAGCAAGGACGACCTCCCATGCGAATTCCACGTTATATGCGATTTCAATGCAATCTACCAGATGTTTACATTCAGTTTCTCTCATACCAACAAACTCTTCTTGAGGTGTGTGAGGCATAATATCTTGATTATTTCCCAAGGTGTTTTGAATGAATTTGAGTACAGTCATTTGTATTGTTTCAATATCAAGACAATTAACAGCAGGTACTTTGATTTCAAATGGTGCAGAAATGGCCAGTACATCGTGCTTGTTGTCATGATGATATCTGAATTCGTAGGTACCCACCTTCCATGGTAATCGATTTCCATTGAATTCTATTTTGCCTTGAGTCTGAATAGGTATTTCAGGAGGAAAGATAGTCTCTTGACTGTCAGCGTCTGTACCAGCGTTTATCCAATGCCAAAGCCCCCGAGAATTTATACTGGTAACCTGTCTGCTTTTGTTATCTCCCAAACGAAAGATACCAATCCAATCTTGAGAACCATGATTTTCAGGCGCTTTCCATTCGACTTGAATCGGCTGACCGACCTCAAACGCGTCTTGATGAACTTGAAGAGAGTATCGGGACAAATTGTGCATATAGATATCAGTTGGTTTCAAAGGAACGGGCAGACGAGAACCTTCGAGGAGTTGTCGGGTTTCTTCTATCACAGATTGCAAACGAGGCTGTGCTGCAAACATCATATCACCCACAGCACCCTTTGTTTCCTCTACAGCCTTTTCTACCTTTTCAACCGTGTCTTTTATAAGACGTTCTATGCTTTTCGTACTATCTTGATTTTCGCGAATAATTTTACCAATTTCTTGTTGTAGTCTGTCGGGAATTCGTTTAGGAAGTGCGATAGCTGCAGATTTTAATGTCTTTGTTAATCCCGCTTCTTTACGTATTTGGTTTCCATACAACTTTCGCATATGAGGACTATGTTAAAAAAAATAGGTTTGGTTATTTAACACTTTTTTTTTTTTTTTTTTTTTTTTTTACCTTTCAACGTAATGAATAAATAATATGTTGCAAATATGAGAAAAGATGGCCAGACCAAATATAGTACCATTGTTAGCAATCAATGTCATTCCCCAAAAAGCAGCTTGACCAATAATTTTTTCAGGATTATTCAAAAATCTACAAGATCATATTAGACAAAAGATACTTTCCTTTTAAAATCTTACCTATAAATACCAGTATATAATAACTCGGAAGGATGCTCATCCAAAAAAAAATCACCGTAGAACCATCCGAAATCACCGAGTACTTCAAAGATTGAAATAGAGGTCCAGACATGAAGAGAGATAAAGACTAAACCGAGTGTATGCCTTAACAAGGTGGTCCCATAGGCCCAATTATCTGGAAGATTATAAGTTTTCCAGCAGGCAATACCAAATGTAACATAAGTCATAGTTAAAGTAAGATTAAATAGACTGTAAAAAAGAGGTCAGCGATTTCAAATATACATTGTTGGTTACCTTTTCCAGTTTCGAAAGGCTTCTCTCACAGTACCTCCCCATTTTATATAATGACGTGTTAAGAACTTGTTATCAGATTGTGCTTGAAGTAATACACCATTACCAATCGAATGAAGAAAACGCCAGATGAATGCTTGAGCAACAGCGATCAGAATACCAAATTTTCCAGGTACAGCCAAAGGAACGAGAACAGCATAAAGAATGATGAAAACGGAGACAAGGTCGGTTGTTCGGAAAGGATCAAAGTTTCTGAACACAATCATATCTTTTCTTAAATGGTTCAAGTGGTCTTCGTTGCCCTTTTTGGGGACAGTATCTTTGGCGGCGTCAACAGCAGAGGGTCGCTTGATTTCAGCAGGAGGGTTATATGTTTTGTCAATATCTATTTAAAAGTAAGTACATGCTTTAGTGATTCTAAACCTACGAGGTGTTTCCACAAATATAAGAAACGCGAATTGAAGAACGTGTGCAGAAATACTGACGAATAAAACAGTGTAACTTGCACATAAAAGTGATATACCGTAGTATCCAAAGTATCCAATAGAGTACATTGGATGAGGTGCCATTTCAAATACGCCATCAAAAGTCAGTGATTGTTCAATCAAGAAAAAGAAATCTCCCCAGTCTATTAAACAAATGTTGAGTAAGGCAATGTTGTGTTCACTCAAGGAACTTACACCAAGCAAAGTCCTTGACTACTCTTTGAGCATCTATTTTCACCCAAATATTAAAAATAATCAAGAATATACCACCACACCATCTTAGAGTATTTCCTAAAAAGATGGAAGACTGGGGAGTGGTATTAAACCAAGAAAAAGCGAAACACATGTAGCTGGTAAAGTCGTTCATCAAGATCAAATCCACCAATTGTCTGTAAAGTATCCATGTATTGTACTCAACGGGAGAAGTCTATAGACACACAAAAGTTAATCATTTTGTTTTTCAAAGTAATCATTTCAATCTTTACTGCAAAATCATAATCCGCGCCCATGTTCATACTCAGTTGACGTTGAAGGAAATGGTAAGCTCTAGGATTTGCTTCTTTATCAAAAATCTTGTATTTTTTTGCTAGTCTGACCAGACCACGACTGTCACTTTGCTTTTTAAGCAAGACGCCCAAGCCAACATTGTAGGATAAACGCCAAAAGAAGAAGATGAAAGTGAACAGAATACGTTTTGTCCATAACGGAAGTAAAAAGAACAATGCGATTTCAATTGACATTGTGCCTAGAGTTGCCCAATCGAAAACGCTCTTTTTAAAAGTAGGATTCAGCAAAGTGGTAATCATCTCACGAGTAACAGGAACACGAAACACTATGTATACATAGAAGTGTGAGTTCCTTTTTTCACAATCTTCCTATCCCTCCTTTTTTTTTTGTTTGTTTTTTTTTTTTTTTTTACCTGTTCCATTTGGTGTCTTTCCATAAGAATACTTCATATCCTTTATTATGTGACCATTGTACTTTTCTGAAGGGCTAGACTCTTTATTTGAGACATGTTTATCCCTATAGCGTAGCTCGGATTCCATCGTTTCGAGACTTTTTTTTTTAAAAAAAAAGTATAAAGAAGAAAGAGTTTGTTTCTTCAAAGAGAAAACTAAACACAATTCATGTGAAAATAGCAGTCATTATGGGATTAATCATACAAAAAAAGCATAAAAAAATTGATTTCTAAGCCAATAGAAACCATGGAATAGTCTGTACAACACTTACCAAAGAAAACATAGCCGATCCCTAAGCCAATCAAATATAAACAAGTTTTCTGTGAAATCTAACATTGATAACAACTAGTCTCGATTCTATAAGTGTTTCTTGGAGTCAATCAAACTGGTCTCTTTTTTTTTTTCCTCTCTCTTTTTCTTATATTGTCACTAAAAATAGGCAAGAAATGTCGCAAGAAATCATTATTATCTCACCATCGTAACACAAGTGTTGGTTGTAAAAAAAAAAAAGACTAGTAAACGTGTCAATTGTACGGTGCACGATTAGAAATGTCAGACCCCTAAAAAAAAGGAGGGTGCATTTGGGCAGTAAGAGCTTGAAAACAATTTCATAAGATAATGGCTAAAAGAAATCTGCTCAATATATTGAGTATTAAAAAGTCCGTTCTACTTAATAATTAGAAGAGAGAGAAAAAAAAACGCTCATGCTGAGAGACTCAATTTGACAGGCTTGTACTTTAAATGTTTTATTGTAGCTCGTGCGTTCCTTATGGTTACTAATTTTCTTAGTGGGGATAGCTCTCATTTGTACAGTTGTCTAAGAATAAAACTAGGATTTTTCTTTTTTCAACACTTTATTTTCAAGATCTAAATGTTAATGTTGTTCGGTTGTGAACTTTTTTACATAAAAATGCCTGGATTAATATCGATCAATAACAATCAAAGTATCTCAAATTAACACATACCACCGTTACAGACACCAGCAGTACCATAATTAGCTTCCTTGTTCTTCAAAACAGAAGAGGATGTGATAATGATATGAGAACTTGAACAATCTAAAGGACGAATCATAGACACAACACTACACCCAAACATTACTATAAAACAAATGAGTTTGCCACGACTTTTTCTTTCTTTGGCTTACACTTTTTCAGAAAGAATATTTAAATTCATTGATTTCATAAAAGGCTATATCTTCTTAAGTCAAATTATTATGCTTGATATTCTTGAGAATAACTAAAGCAGGATGTACAGCACACAACTTTTCTTGGTTCAATTTGGCAACTTTGTTATCTTGTTCGACCACACAATCGGGCTTACTAAGTCCACCACATACTGTCACAGGCACAATTTCTTTCTAGTAATGGACGACTACAAAAGTGCCTTGGGCACGCTTGTAGGATTCGGTCACGGAATCATCTTATTGTTCGTATTCTGCAGCACATTCTTCACCAGCGACACCCATTGTAGGTGTTACTCATTCTATGTGACTCTTTTTTGTCATACAGAGAAACCTCCATTATTCCTATCTTTTCTTCTTTCTTCTTTTTTTTTTCTTTTGTTATAAATTAGTCGAATGCCATCAAGTGCCTTATCAACTGCAGAAGATAAAAACAAAATTAGACGAGCTTTACCTACAGCTGTAAGTCCTTTCTCTTTAAAATGACCTTTAAAGTGTGTTATTTTTTTTTAGAAAATTTATGCGGCCACAGTAGCTCGTCTTTATGTTGCTTATCCCAATCCTAACAAATGGGCATACTCCAACATTTGGGGAGCGGTTGCTTTTTTAAAAGATAAAAAAACTCGGTCATACTACATTCGAATTATAGATCTTTTGGTAATGAAACTTTAAAGACAATGAGCTAATTTTTTATTTTTTTTTCTGGGGGAAATAGAATCACAAAGGAGTTATTTGGGAACAAGAACTCTATGATGGATTTGACTTTGTTAGACAAACTCCTTTTTTTTATTCGTTTGCCTTGGATGTAAGAATGAAAGAGAAAAAGAGGATATACTTAAGATTTAGGAATATATGGGTGGATTATCATTTGCAGACGTTCAAGATGCGAACCAATTTTATACGAAAATAACGAGCCGAGAATCCCATGCGTCGCATAAGAAGAAGAAAGGTAATAAATTAAATTCGTTTTTTATTACGATATTCAGCTAACGTTCACGCGCGTTCTTGTTAGAGACCAATAGTAAAAAAAAGGGAAAGGTCAACAAATCTCAGATTGGTTTACCGTCCGAGTTTAGGTAAGCAAATAAAATAAGGACCAACTAATAAATGATAGACATTTGGGACATATTGGTTATACTCCCAACAAGGGATTTAGTGTACAGAATACAGGGCCTGAATGGAATGGTCTGTTTGATCAATTGAAGGATTTAGGTTTTACAACAGAAGATATCAATGAAAATGAAGATTTTATTAAAGATTTTGTAAACGAAAGAGGCGGTCTACCTCCTCCTCCTCCCCCTCGTCCTTCCGGTCAAAACACACCTATGAGGGCTGTTCCAGCTCCGCCTACCTCTAGAAAACCAGCTCCACCGCCTGTTGGTGGTAAGAAAAAAAAAACAAAAACGATTTTGGTCTAACTCTTCTCAGGACGTCGTCCACCTCCACCACCTCCACCTTCACGCCGTTCTGCACCACCGCCGCCGCCACCTGCTCGACCAGTTTATGCACATGAGACGCCAGTGCCTAGATCGACGATTCCCGTGCCTCCTCCACCTACAAGAAAAGCACCAGAGGGACGTCACGCTCCACCTCTTCCTCCTCCAGTTCTTGAAAGAAGATATTTACCCCCTCCTCCTCCTCCAGCACGTAGAGAAATTTCTCATGATTTTACACCTGGATCTATGAGATCCAACAATCCTTACAAGATGATGTCACCTGAGCCCAGCGAACCATCTTTCTTTACACCTCATATAAACAGTGACGAAAGTCGATCAAGTATAACAGATGAGGACATGTTTTATGATGCACCAGAGCAAGTAAATCAATCTCAACCTACCCGTCCACCTCCTGCACCACCCAGAAGACCGCCACCACCTATGCAATCATTTTCTGCATCCTCTTTAGATAGTGAGTCATCTACGACGAATATACCTCCAGCACCTGCCTTTTCTTCTAGTATCTCTAGTGTACCGCCACCACCACCACCACCACCAATTATGAGCAATGATATTCCTCCTCCTCCACCTGCTCCCCCAATGATGGGTAATGGTAGTGCACCTCCCCCTCCCCCTCCCCCTCCACCTGCTCCCCCAATGATGGGTAATGGTGGTGTACCTCCACCTCCACCTCCCGCTCCACCTGCTCCCCCAATGATGGGTAATGGTGGTGTACCTCCACCTCCACCTCCCGCTCCACCTGCTCCCCCAATGATGGGTAATGGTGGTGTACCTCCACCTCCACCTCCCGCTCCACCTGCTCCCCCAATGATGGGTAATGGTGGTGTACCTCCACCTCCACCTCCCGCTCCACCTGCTCCCCCAATGATGGGTAATGGTGGTGTACCTCCACCTCCACCTCCCGCTCCACCTGCTCCCCCAATGATGGGTAATGGTGGTGTACCTCCACCTCCACCTCCCGCTCCACCTGCTCCCCCAATGATGGGTAATGGTGGTGTACCTCCACCTCCACCTCCCGCTCCACCTGCTCCCCCAATGATGGGTAATGGTGGTGTACCTCCACCTCCACCTCCCGCTCCACCTGCTCCCCCAATGATGGGTAATGGTGGTGTACCTCCACCTCCACCTCCCGCTCCACCTGCTCCCCCAATGATGGGTAATGGTGGTGTACCTCCACCTCCTCCTGTCATGAACACACCACCCTCCATACATTCTGGTATATCTTCAACAGGCGAACCACGCAACGCTTTATTGGAATCTATCCGGTCTTCAGGAGGAGTCCATTCTCTTCGAAGCACGCCTACTCAAAGAGAAGCCAGTGCTCCAGTAGCAGCACCACCAAGTACAGATTTAGCAACTAGTTTGATTGCAGCACTCAATGATCGTAAAAAGGCTATTCAGTCAGATGACTCGGACAGTGAAAGTGATTGGGATGATTAAGTAAATTTTGAACGAGAAAATAGAATAAAAGAAAAATATAAAATATATAAAAGTTTATTATAAATATTATGAATAAGAGAGAGTTTTTAGAGCAGCTTTGACCGCCTCATCCGAGCTCCAATGAAAGAAAGGGTATTTATCACGAGGCACAGGTTGACTTTCGATATGCTTTGGACCATCTTTAGAAACTGGCACGATAGGCAAGACCTCTTGTATTTCAGATTGAGTTTGATCACCGAAACCAGCAGCGATCAAAGAATTACGTACGGAGAGGTTAGTCAGATTAGCAAAATGAAATTCAACGTGGTGTCCAGAGTATCGGTTGAGTGTATTTTGAGCGTCCACAATTGCTTGGAGACCACTAGAGTCCAGTCGATTCACACCGCTAAAATCAAGGATGAGAGCATGTAGCAGAGGAAGTTGAGCACGAGCAGCATCTCGGGTCGGGTTTGAGTCGTCGTTCCAGGCACGTTCTCCCTTGGACAGATCGGTGGCGTGCCTCTTGGTATATTTTTTACAGTATTCAATGATCTTGTCTGATATGTAGGAGGAGTTGGGATATGTGAACGATTCATCAATACGGCACATGAGAATACCATCGGGTAAGCTTTCTACTCGGTGGCTTAATGAAGGATGGTCTTGAGGAACATAGAGGTATTGAGTTTCCTTGTCTGTTGAAAGAGGGACTCGGCCGAGGCTCCAGAAACGAGGTCGAGCTATGCGGAACAAAAGAATGACAAAGGAAAGTGCGACGGCAACGTAGATACCATATTCTACCGTTGTGAAGAATGTGATGATCACACCAGATACAAATACAAAGACTTCCCAAAGTGAGACTTGTGCGAGACGTTTGATGTATTCAGGGCCAGAGACAAGGTCAGAGACAGCATGGATCACGACCGCAGCCAAGGTAGCATCTGGAATATAATAAAAGGCAGGAGTAAGAGCATAGAGAGCAAGAACAACCACAAGAGCAGAAAAGATACCGGCCAAGGGAGTCTTGACACCTGACCTAGCCTTAATAGCCGTACGAGAAAATGAACCGGTTGAAGGATAAGCACCGAAAAAGGAAGCCCAGATGTTGGTGAACCCGATAGCAATAATTTCTTGGTTAGGATTAATAGAGTAGTCATTGATTCGACCAAAGGACTTTGAAATGGCTACGTGCTCTAAGATCAAAATGATGACACCAGAGGGAAGGGAGCTGGCTACAGAAGAAACTGTATCTGTTGTGATATTGGGAACTGCCATAGCCCTAAATCCAGCAGGCACGGTCTTGAGGATACTAATAGGACTTGTTTCCTTGCCAATGTTGATAAGGAAGGTGATCAGGGTAGCAAAGATGACCAAGATACCGTTACGCATGATACTAAAGAAGAAGAAGTGTGTAGCGTATTTTGGGTAGCGCTTGCCGAGGTATTGACAGCCAAAACGAACACCGTAAAGCCAGATAAGAGCAGTTAAACCAAAGGCTACATCCAATTTTGTGTTGGGTAAGTTTTTGAAGAAGTTACCGAAGATGAGATAACTAGAATCCTGAGTGTTGACGCCCTTGATTCCAAACAACTTGGGCCATTGGCCGATAGAAATAGTAATAGCAGAACCAGTCATGAAACCAGCAATAGCTGGACCAGGAATAAAATCAACCAGAATACCCAAACGGGTGAGACCAATAAACATGGCAATAGCACCCGTTAACAAGCACATGGCGACAGCAATTTCGGGACCAGTGATATTATCGTTGGCATTTGTAATTCTGGTGATTGTTTGACCAATGAGGAGCGACATGACAGCGGTAGGACCAATACTGATATCTTTAGAAGTAGCAAACAAACAGTAGACACAAAGTCCAACAAAAGCAGTACTGTTTTTCAGTTAGTTTTGTTTCAATTGAATTCAATTGACTTACTATAAACCATATTGAGCGGGAAGTTGAGCGATCTTTGCATAACCCATACTTTGAGGAACAACCACGATACCTACAGTCAGACCAGCAATGATATCTCGAAACAGCCAGTGCAAATTGTATCGGTGAATCCAAGTGGCAATAGGAAACAGACTGATGATATATTCTTGAATGTAATGAGGCAACTCATGAAGAAACTCTTGTGTTTGTTTTTTGTATGAATCAGGCTGATAGTCAATAATGATTTCTTCTGTATGAAGACCTGCCATTGTGTTCAATGATAAAAAAAAGCTATTCAAAAAAGTCAAATCGCTTTATATTGCTTAAAAAAAAAAACTGGCTGTCTATTGCGCAATCCTTTTGCTTGATTACACCTTTCAAAAAGGAAGTTCTGACTTTAAATGCACTTTATGATCGTTCCTGTCGTTCAAATAACCAATCAGAAGGAAGTCGAGTATTACAACAAGAACTTTAATAATCACATCAATTATGACACCATTCAATCAAACGTTTTTTTATTCGCCCATGTCTTAAAAGAGTCTATCTGATCACGCTACTTCATAACCATTGTTGTGCAAACGCTGAATCCTTTGTACTAGTGACACCAAAAGACCCTTGGATCCCGAGAGATGGACCCACAAATCATAAAAAAATCTCTTTTCAAGTTAGTGCCACTTCTTATCCTTTTTTTTTTTTTTTCTGGAAAAATAACTCGGCATTTGGTCCTCTTCTTGTTATCTTCCTTATCAAGCTTACAACAATCCTTGTATTTGTTGTTTAGAATAAAGAGAAAACCATCTTTTATACCAAAAAAAAAAAAAAAAATGTCAAAAATACTTTAAAAGGAAATAAACATATTACCAAATTTGGAAATTAATCTTATTTTTTGATTTTTACAACAACTCTGAGCATAACTATTTTCTTTTTCTTCTATATAAAATAGATGAACGATACTACTGGTTATGCCAACTATCAACAACAATACGATTCTACATCACAAAACGACACTGTATCTATTGTGCTATTCTTTGCTATTATTTTTTTACTTTTCATATCATTTATCGCTTATTTTTGGTACACAGAGTGGCACAAGATACCCATCGATCAACGGGGTGACCAAGAAATCAACCAGAGACAAGACATATTTTTGCTTGTCGATAACCTGTCGATACAAGTCAAGACACTATTCAAAATATCCCTCTGGACACTTGCCATCCTCCTCATTAAGAGGCCTGACGTGCTCTTGGCCTCACACCAGAGAATTTATGCCGCAAGATACTACCATCTATTTTCATTGCTCTTTATCATTACTTTTGTCATCAGTCTTTCCATTATTATCGGTACCTCTAACAACTCGACTTTGCTTCAGGCTGCTCTCTTTTCTCTTGTGCTTTCCATCAATCTTTACTTTATCACTCGCCAAAGATGTTATTATATGCAAAAACGCAAGTTATTTGTGGACGATGCTCATGTTCATGCCGTTTATGACACCAGGTTTTTGCAATGGAAAAAATCAATGGTTTCCAATTGGATGCAGATTGGTATCTTGGTGATCGAGTTTGTCCAGCTGACGACCTTTCCTTTACGTGATCTACTACATCAATCATCGGCTTCCTTTGTATTGAACGCGAGCGGGTTAATGCCGGATATGAAAACACCTGCTTGGTATACTTATTCTTTGTGGACAGCCCTTGCTGTCATTCTCCTTAGTCTAATCCTGGGTATATTGATACATGCCATCAATTATAAATACCCTTACAAAATATCCACACGTTGGGTTCGTTGGTTCATACCCGTAGCTGTAAGTTTATGACTATTCTTATTTTTATTTTGTATTTAATTCTTAATAGACTCTGCTGTATATACCCCTATTGGTAAAAACAACGAAACAACAAAACAGCAACAACAAAACAAAAAAGACTTACTTTTTTTTAAAAAAAAAAAAAAAAAAAAAAACAGACAACGTTTGTTAGTTCAGCAGCCTGCCAATCACTTAATATACCCGAAAACGACTTTAGTTCCATCTTGCGTTGTCATTCACCCAATATACCTCGACAAACTTATCTTTGGTTGTCTATCATCGGATACATGGTGGCCTATTTCTTAGTTACTCTCTTTTTGACAAGTGATGAACGTGAACCTAGTCAAGATGAAATTGCTTACAAGTCCATCAGCGTTGCTTTTATTAAAAACATGGGTAAGTGTCCATATTATAGTTAAGTTAAGCTCAAAGTTTAGGACTATTGATGGGCATCGTATCCTTACTCGTGGAATCTACTAAGAAATCAAGTCTTACGCGTGCTATTTTATACATTGTCATCTTACTTACCATGATTTGTTATAATATCAAAACAAATCCATGCTATGTTAATACTGTAAGACCTGCTTTTTTTTTTTAACAAAAAGCTCTAATTTGTTTTATAAAAAAAGATAAATTTTTTTAGAACTGGATCCTTTATATGTACTCTATGGACAGCTGCACTTATTGCCGTCTTGAGCGATACCCAAGAATCCGGAAATCTAGGTCCACTCAAGGTCATTTATATTATCCTGGGCGGTTGGGTCTTTATTCTCCTTTGTTTTCTTGTGATTTATTTCATTTATTATACCCAAACGCCAGATATTGTAGAAAAAGTATAAAAACAATTTTTTTTTATTGTGTTTTTTTGATGGATCGAATGGGAAGAGATGTTAGTTGATGCTTTACGTCTTCACAATGTAACGCTTGATTATCCGCTTTGGGTAAAAGACATTGAAGACGGGCATCCATAAGCCAATTCATGTATTCATTTTCAAGTAATTGAGTATCTACTTCATTCATCAGTTGGAAAAGTACCAGAGCATCGTGACGAAGTAATGCGATGCGTTGTCGACTGAACAATAAGTCAATGGCCAACTGTCGATGACGAGCGCTATACCAGGTGTGTTTGGCATTTTTGGGATTACGTGAATTGGTTTCCAAAAATAAGCGAAAACTATAAAATGGTTAAAAGCTCTGTTGTCTTTAGTTATGGTTTACCTAACAGAATAGTCGAATGCAGATGTAATATTTCGACGTAAAATTCCTTCATCAATGTCCTTTATGTAAACAGCGCGATAAGTGACTTGATCATGGACATCTACCTCCTTTGTACTTTGACTACTACTGCTACAATACAGCAACAGGAGAACAAGAACGCTCAAAGAAACCTTGAGTGTAAAAGATAGACCATGTGTCAAATCTTGAGCGGTTTCAATCATGGGTTTGATGTATTGAGTGTACCAGCTTTCTTGACTTACAACTGGAAAAGGTCTCTTGACTGTCTTTTCTCTCTTCAAAGAAACCTTTGGAACCTCTTGTTTGGTTTCTTTGATACCCGTCTTCTGAGCTACTTCGTTCTGAATAATAGGTATGAAAATCTCCAGATTCTCACTCATGCCCCTCATGGCTGCCTTGTTTACAATACCCTTGACAAGAATACTCTTTAAGAACTTGACACCTGTATAACAAGCTAGCTTGCACTGATTTTGACTGACCCAAGTGATGCAGTATTTCAAATGAGGCACAAAAGCATCTGCATAAGGAAGTTGGGGTGTCTTAGTGGTTGTCATGACAACATAACACCTAAACGAAATCAATACCATCTCTTTCTCTCTTTCTCTTCAAAGTACTTACAATCCGTCTTCCTTTTTTTCAATCACTTGTTTTTCAATAGCCTCTGCTTCTTTCAGCTTGACCATTGAATTATTAACGGGTATAATGTACTTTAATATGCGTTCGATTCCTTCGGCTCCTTGATCCCAACAAGTCATTGTGAGATCTAAAAAAAAAAGTCAATAATGTTTTAATAGTAATACGAAAAAACTCTCTCTCACCTCTACTTTTGTTTCCTGTCGTCTTCTTTTCCCACAATTCTTTGTTTTCTCCAAACAATAATTGGTAAAGCTCGTTGGCAGATATGGGCAATTGTATTTCAGATTCCAATTTATCCAAATGGTTTTCGCATCCACAAAAAACAGGTCCAGAGGGTGCATTTATGTCTTGTGGGCTTTCTGATATCTCCAGTGACCCACTTCCACCTGCCACAGCGGTAGCCATCAAGGTTGTAGTCTTGGGTTGAACAGGGAATGAAAATTTGCGTGGTTTTTTATCTGTTGGAATAGGCGTCAGATCAAGAGCATCCAAAGACCTTTGAGCCCCATGAATGTTATCGTATAGCATTTGAAGTGAAGGCTATACAAGCGTTATTATGGTTCAACGATAAGATATTTTACCTGAGAGGATTTGACATAGTTCATGGCTAATTCAAGTTTTGTTGCAATATCGTGTGCGCGGTTCATTAGACAGGTAAATATCAAGGGTTCCTGTTGAGTACTGGTCAGATCCAAGGCAATATTACTTGAATCTATAACCCGAATGGACTTTATATCTGATAATCCTACGGCAACCTAACATAATGTTATCAACTAGATTCATAAAACCTTGTGCTTACCGTATTCACGCAGTTTAAGGCAACACAGCTGTAAAACCAAAAATTACATTGAGTAATATAACCTTTTCCTGTGTAAGAAAAGCCCAAGGGAGAAGAAGGTTCTTTTGGACTCGATGTCCATTGAGCATCAAACTCTGGATCAAGTGAATCTGTTGGATTCTGAATAGTCCATTCCGTGTCCATTGTATAAGGCCTTTTCAAAACACCCACAAAAGCTTTACAATAATAATAATAATATATATAAAAAAAGAAACTTAATAAAAACTTAACAAAAACTTTTACATTGCGTTTACTTACCAGTGAGCACGATTTCTTGTGCTCCCACACCACCAAACAGGCTTCTCAGTTCTTTATTGCACGATTCAAGATCGGTTGAATACCCTACCAGGTCTACCTGTGGTAATGCCGCATCATCTATGGTCAAGGGCCAAACCACTTGATTTGCATCCCATTCTTGAGAAGTTGTGGGTGAGAGCTCACTTGTATCCTCAGGCATCGAAGTCCAAGGCATACCCCAAGCATGCGTCAAAGGACTACTACTTTCAAGACTGGCCGCCTCACGTACCAAAAGAGGCGTGAGTGAGCTAGATTTTTCCAGACTGGAAAGCAACACAATTGAAGACTTTATCTCAAGTTTCGGCTGTATATGTACAGACCCCAATTCTTTGTTTTGAAGCATCAGTCGTTTAGATTTTTCAAAGGCCGTGATCCAATCTCGCATTTCTTGTTCAGTTTCTGCCTGAAGCACAAACGAGGGTCTTGAAAATTAAAACCAAAAAAAATGTCAACAAGTTACTTACTGGTGAACACACATCACTTCAAAGCAAAATCGTCGGTCGAGGTCTATCAATGGCTTAACATCGCACAATAAGATGGATACTCGGTCACTCATAAGTACGGTTCCCTTGGCAGATCGACCCGTCATACCAAAACATCCCTCATACAAAAAGAACCAACGACGAGACCAACTGTTTCTGGAAGATTTCATAAACAGATATCCCCATATTTGACTCTTGGTCTGATTCAAGCCACTCAGATCCATCGAATGCCGATTGTTGTACTGGTATGTGTATTTCTCCAGTTCCCTTACCGGTCTTGCGCTGTTCAAATAAGCAGATTCCAATCCAGATCTCGCGTACTGCAGCTGTCTAAGCTGATGATCGCACGTCTCTCGGTCATCTATCAACCATTGTTTCCAAGAGCCCACATTGGATTCCACCTTGGCCCAGGCCTCTGCTCCTCTTTTCATATCCTGAAGATGGTACAGAGTCCCCAACGTGAATCGCTCGACCAAGAAATGCTCCAATAAGGATCTAAAATGCAAGACTCGCATCACATGTTGACTGGACATTTTTGCATATATCTTTCTTGCTTCATAGAGTCTGAATGCTTCTTCTCGAATGGCTGAAGGCTCCTTGGTCTTGACCTGTGAAACATATTTGACCAGCTGGGTCTCGTATCTCTCTAGACATTTTTCGTGTTGCTTTTTAAACTCTTTGAATTCTTTCAGTTGGATTTTAACAAAAGACTGAAGGGGTTGAATAAAGTTTTCTTCGAGATCAGTGACCTATTAGGAGGAGGAGGGGGGGTTTAGCTTAGTTTAAAACATTTTTTTACCAACTGTGTCTTGAAGGCTAGACTTGTCTGTAAAGCATCTGAAAAACTTTGAATGACAGATCCGGTGAATTGGGGCATCATCATACTATCGATGCCTAAAGGAATGACCTTTTTACAAAGTGCATTGGTTTCCAAGTTGAATTCTATAGACATTAATCGAAAGTTTATGAAAAAAATTATTTACTGTTCAGTTTGTCTGTATAGAGTTTCATGTGTTTCGATAAAGAGTCTAACCATTTTTCTAGTAATTCAAGTTGTTCATCAAAATGCGCAGAAGAAGAACGATATATAGGCGAATCGTTTATGGCATCATGTAGAGTGAATAGCGTCATTGGTTGCATGTCGACAAAAGAAAAAGGGGGAAACACAAGAAAACCAAGCTTTTGCCCTTGATTGAACTTCCGAACTAGTTTTTTTTTTTTTTTTTTTTTTTTTTTCCTGAAATCGGAATTGACTCTTAAATGTTAATTTCACAAATCAATTCTTCTTTTTTGGGATAATATAATACATACTTTGAATCGTATATCTTCATCTACATATTTCAAGGAAGCAAATTGACTATTTCAACAAACTATAACAAATAATGCTTATTCAGTGTTTAAATAAAAGACTGCTACTTCAATCAAAACCGGGCTGAATGTAACTTTGTAATCGCTCTTATAAGTATAAAAACTATGAAGTAACCAGGCATTTAGCCTGCTTTTCAGGGTACATATGTTTTGTGCCCCCTCTTCCACACCTTAGACACTAATCAAAGTAAGTTGTTGGTAAATCAATGATATTCTATTTGCTTACCTTTGTTTTACTCTTTCATTAGAATTGAATATACACGACCAGAGACGAAATGGCCGGTTTCGTCATGATATTTAACCTCCGTTTTAACAAGCGATCAAGGACAAAAACTTTCCTTATAGGGTTTTGACAATTTTTGGGATTTTGTGTAACAATCCAATTTTTTGTCCAAATGCGGTTCTGGGCACATTATGGCAGACTATTACAAGAACAGCAAGAACCTTTGGCCCTCGTCTGTGGAATAGAGATTTGGCTGCTTGTCTCAATATGTTACATATTCTCAGGTCTCTCCGAATTGAAGGTGATGTCCCAGACAGATTCAATCGAGATGCTCCTGGAACTGGAACTGGTACAAGACGTAGAAGACAGCAGCAACCGGCAGAACGTCAGGTTCGCCCAAGACAACAATAAAATTATCCAGTTCAGTTATCGCTGAACAAACAAAAGTGCACTCGGTAGGTTCAAATACATTACTTGAAAAATATTTACTAACATTTCTCTCTCTCTTGCTCTCTCTTTCTTGCTTTCATCTCTTGCTCTCATCTCTTGCTCTCATCTCTTGCTCTCATCTCTTGCTCATTCAAATTAAACGCAAGTCAATTTTTAATCATCATATTCTTGTAACTAATTTTTTTTCTCTTGCTGAATTTAAACTATTTGTGAATTCCCTTTTTTAGTCGAATTGTCTCTTGTACTGTATTTCCGCCGTCAATTGGTCACTTTTTTGAGAAACTTGGTCACTTATTAAGTTTCAATTGGTTACTTTTCTAAGTCTCAATTGGTCGCTTTTTGAGTTTCAATTGGTCACTTTTCTGAACTTCACTTGGTCACTTTTCTGATCCTCAATTGACCACTTGCGGTATCTTTACTTGGTTTTCGGACGTATTCAAAAAAATTTCTGATCACCTTTTTTTTTTTTTCAGATGTTTACAAAAGAAGATTCAGACAATTTCAATTTTTTATTGGATGAAGTT
>JNDS01004977.1:0-23864 GCA_000697035.1 Rhizopus stolonifer B9770
TTATCCTATATCAAGTCTCCCTATCGCCCTAAAGAGGAAGGCGGATGTATTTGGGTCTGTGTTTGACCTTTCGTGCATTCAAGAACTATGTAATTCACGCAAACTAGAATTCATTCATCGAGTCCTAATTCGACCAGAGCTTATTGCATGCGTGATAAACGGCAGCCGGATATCATGGAAAGCTCAGGAGGAAATGCCCAAGATCCAGAAAGTAGTAAGCAAGCGAGAGGAAAGCAAAGAATTAGAAGACAAGATACAAGATTTAAACAAGAAGCTTCTAGAGAAACAAAACAATTTCAAGTTAAAAGACATAGATCGTGATATAAAAGCTCTCAAGCGTGCTAGAAATTTAATGGTTGATAATGAAGAAAGAGAAATTGAAGCAGCCAAAATTAAGGAGATGAAGCAGAAACGCTGGAATGAATTTCAAAGCTTACATACATTACGTCGCGAGCTAAAGGATGCAAGAAGTAAAGAGCATCACATCCGAACCGGCCAGCCATTAGGACATTATAGTGCCACAACATATACAGATGTGAATGCAATACATAATGCAGGACAAGCGAAATTCAGTGGATCAGACTATGGTTTGAAAACAATGTCTGTTACTGTTGAGATATCTCCAGAAGTATTCAGTTCACATTTGAGCTATTATAACAAGCTGCACCCCGAGAACCCGTTGTAAGTATATAGGTTTTATTATATGCATTGTTACATACCATGATTGTTGAACTAAATATTTAGACCAATCAAGCAAGAAGTTAACCCTCAGTTTTATCCATTACCAAAAGCACACAAGTTGACTTCAAAGAATATCAATTATTTGTGTTTAAAAAACAAAATGGCATATAAACTCGAACAAAGAAAAAAGAACACGGTACGTATAAAGCAACGTAATAAGAGCCAAACTTGATTAAGCCAACTATAAAAATTTGTAGGATCTTGGGAGAAAAATATCTAAAATTGAATCCAATTTGTCAATATTATCAGCATCAATACGTCTCAGTGAAATTAATGCTAAAAAGCATTTTGTTGTAAGTTTCAATATCGAATCATGTAAAAAAAAAAAAAAAAAAAAGCATGTACTGACTTGTACATTAGTACAATATGAAAGAAAGAGAGACTTTGAGATCCTTTTACTTCTCGCGAACTATGTGCAGGCAAAAAAGAACAGTTGAAATTGCAACCATCCGAACAAAGGATCGTGCTGCTGCTGCCGAGCGCAAATTCTTAAAGAGTGATTACAATGGCACTCTTCTTTTCATGGGTATAGGTAATGCTGGTACTGGAGTTGGTAGTGCAATTAGAGGCTATGATAGACGAGGAGGAAAATGGCTTCCAAGAACACATAAAAGATATGCTGAGACAATAATAACAGACGAGCATATGACTTCCCAACTATGTGTATATTGCTATTTCCCCATCGCTCACAGTCGAACATCGGACGAGTCTGTCTCTCTTGGAACTGTCCGTTGTTTGAACCCAAATTGTGAAGCGTTTAAACATGGCCGGGCAACAAACAATCGAGATGTGATGTCTGCAACAGCAATTGGGATCTCCGCTATGACACAGGCTCTGTTGAGGAAGTCCTTTCCTCCTTTTTCCAAACAACAATAATTACACTTATCTTTTCGCCCTCGGTCACCTGAAAATGGTGCACCTTGTTGGCTTCGCCGCCTGTGCGGTTTGAATACCTTCAGGGTAAGTAGAAAATATATTTATTGCCATTTAAGGTACTAATTTTATTTCCATTCTTGTAATATTGACTTCATATACCCTCTCAGTATTTTTTGATTTAATTGAAATAAAAGAAAAATAATTGTTAGGTTCCTTTATATTTCAGGCTAACAATGATTTTTTTTTTCCTTTTCCCTCCCCCTTGACCTGTATATACTTACAAGAGTAGCAAAATGGCTGTGATAATTTCTTATCTGAAGAAGATATTGTTGATCAGGTAAACATTAGCATGAAAACGGAGTGTGTCTCTGATGTATTTTTCAATTTCTATTTAAAACGATGACATCATTACTTTGTGTGAGCTTCTGCCCCCCTTTCACAAAAAAAAAGTCAGCTCTCCAACTCAATACGCTCTCAAAAAAATTTTCCCAGCTTAATTTTTTTTTTTTTTACAACTTTTTTATTGAACACCATGCTTAGAAACGTTGCTCGTATTGCCAGTCCTTTAGCTCGTCGTAGCTTAGTCTCAGCTGTAAGGGAATGAAGATTCTCTTTCTATTTTTTTTTTGGACATTCAATTCATTATGCATACAGTCACACCAAAATAAAGCCTAAAAAAATAGAAAGAGAGAAAGGGTTCATTCAACAGAAAAACTCATATATTTATTATTAGGCCCGTCTTAACCTCGGTGCTGTTGCTACTGCTGCTGTTCGTAGCTATGCTACCGCTAAGCCTTCTACCTCTGAAGTCTCTTCCATTCTCGAACAACGCATCTTAGGTTCCAGCTCTGAAGCTGATCTCCAAGAAACCGGTCGTGTCTTGTCCATTGGTGATGGTATTGCCCGTGTTTACGGCTTGAAGAACTGTCAAGCTGAAGAAATGGTTGAATTCTCCAGCGGTCTTAAGGTACATACACAAATTAGCAACCAGATTTCTGTGATATTTATATAATTTATAGGGTATGGCTCTTAACTTGGAAGCTGACAACGTTGGTATTGTCGTTTTCGGTAACGATCGTTTGATTAAGGAAGGTGATACCGTCAAGCGTACTGGTGCTATTGTCGATGTTCCCGTCGGCCCTGGTGTTCTTGGTCGTGTTGTCGATGCTCTTGGTAACCCTATTGATGGTAAGGGTCCTCTTGAGACCGTTGGTCGTTCTCGTGTCCAGGTTAAGGCTCCCGGTATCTTGCCTCGTCACTCTGTTAACGAACCTATGCAAACTGGTATCAAGTCTGTTGATTCCATGGTTCCCATCGGTCGTGGTCAACGTGAATTGATTATTGGTGATCGTCAAACCGGTAAGACTGCTGTCGCTCTTGACACCATCTTGAACCAAAAGTACTGGAACAACGGTTCTGATGAAGCCAAGAAGTTGTACTGTATTTACGTTGCTGTCGGTCAAAAGCGTTCTACTGTTGCTCAACTTGTCAGAACTCTTGAAGAAAACGGTAAATAATCGACTACACAAAAGAGAGAAATATAGTAAATCCTAATTGTATAATTTTAGATGCCATGAAGTACACCACTGTCGTTGCTGCCACTGCTTCTGAAGCTGCCCCCCTTCAATACCTTGCTCCTTTCGCTGGTGCTGCTTTCGGTGAATGGTTCCGTGACAACGGTCGCCACTCTTTGATCATCTATGATGATTTGTCCAAGCAAGCCGTTGCTTACCGTCAAATGTCTCTTTTGCTCCGTCGTCCTCCTGGTCGTGAAGCTTACCCTGGTGATGTTTTCTACCTCCACTCTCGTCTTTTGGAACGTGCTGCCAAGATGAACAAGAGCTTCGGTTATGGTTCTATGACTGCTCTTCCCATCATTGAAACCCAAGGTGGTGATGTCTCTGCTTATATTCCTACCAACGTCATTTCTATTACTGATGGTCAAATTTTCTTGGAAGCCGAACTCTTCTTCAAGGGTATCCGTCCTGCCATTAACGTCGGTCTCTCCGTCTCTCGTGTCGGTTCCGCCGCTCAAACCAAGGCTATGAAGCAAGTTGCCGGTTCCATGAAGCTTTTCTTGGCCCAATACCGTGAAGTAGCCGCCTTTGCCCAATTTGGTTCCGATTTGGATGCCTCCACTCAATTTTTGTTGAACCGTGGTGCCCGTTTGACTGAATTGTTGAAGCAACCTCAATACACTCCCTTGTCTATCCAAGCCCAAGTACCCATCATCTTTGCTGGTGTCAACGGTTTCCTTGATAAGGTTCCTGTCCAAAAGGTCACTGTTTGGGAAAAGGATTTCATTAGTCACGTCCAATCTCAACACAGCGAAGTTCTCGAAGAAATCCGTTCTCAAGGTGTCATCTCCAAGGAACTCGAAGCCAAGCTCCGTGATATCTGTGAAAACCACACCAAGGGTTTCTACTAAAAAAAAATTGGGATAAAACCTTTTTTAAAAAAATGTATAGAAAATAATACGGTTTCTCTTGTGAGTATTTACCTTGACTTGTGAAATACGAGAAATAAATGTATAAATGGTAGTTCGACTTTAAAAACGTAAAGTGCAAGTTTTAGAAAGAAGACTGTATATTGTTTATTAATAATTTTTTTTTTTATCTTTTGAATCTCTCTTCTTCATTTTCAGATAAACTTTTCCAACAATCATACTTTTAATTTTTATTAAGTTTCTTGACATCTTTCGAACAATAATGGTGATCACGACTTGTGATAATCTGGTTCCATCTTGCAGTTTTGAAATATCTCATGCAAAAAATATCCCCATAACAAACTTTGTTTATCGGTTATCGTTAATTGTATGCTCTAAAAACTCGCCTTTAGTGATAGTTATTGAATATCCTTTATTATGTTGGAAATCTGTCTTTTTCTTTGAGATCTAAATTTCCTTGTTTTCTCCTTTGCTTCACAATGTTTCGTTGGTCTCCTGCTTCCCCCACCCACTCAACCTGTTCTTATTTCTTCTACCCACCTCCACTTTATAGGATTTAGAAAATAAAAAAAGAAATGTCTCCTGTAGTGTAGAAAATAATAATAAAAAGGTGAAATGTTTATATACAGTTTTTGTTTCAAACAAACAAAAAAAAAAAAAAAAAAAAGAAAAAGAAAAAAGAAAAATGGGTTCCTCTTAGAGAAAATCACCAGGATGATGAGGCATAGGGGTTGTAAATATTTCCAGATGAGACCAATGATCCATCCAACTGTTTGCATAAGTAGATTCATCCTTCACCCAACGATTATACATGATGGACAGGTTTATTTGAGATTTGTGTATAAAGGAGAGTTCGGATAAGATAGCATGTCGAATGAATATTTCACGTTGTTGTATTGGAGAAAGCGTGGGTTTATGTGTATATCTTGCCATCTGACTTACCAGTGTCTCATTAGACATGGTGTGTGGAGTTTCTTTTCGTTCAATGAGTTTTCTAAAGGATTCTAGAAGTTCAATCTGTTGAACGAGAGCGTTGATGACATTATCTGCTACAGCGACTGCTTCTCTATTGAGCATCATACCTGCCTGTTGCATTGATTTGGCTACTTGGGATTGCCCTTGAACAAGTCGAGGACACCCCTGACAGGGCTGAAAGAGACAGTCCTTATCAGACTCAACCAGATCACTAGAAAAAAAAATTAACAACTTGTCTTTAATCTGGACTTACTTTATGGTCAGGCTGTAGCAAATATAATCTGTGCCTAGCGCCTTTTTAAACCGAACCATGTGACGCATGATACCCAACATACGCTTATATTGAATCAGCGAACGTTCTATCCTCTTCTTCATCCGTCTTATTCTGTCCTCCCAATCCAAAGGGACTCTTTTTTCAAGGGGCTGAATATCCTCTGTGTTCCTGATAAACTCATCGTCCAATGAAACAGAATGTGTCTGTCGCCAGTCTCGAAGACAGAGTGGGTGGCTCAAGAAGACTAGAACAACCGGATCTTTTCCTAGTGTTGGATGCCTAACCACTGCGTTTATAAATCTCTCTAGTCCTCTCGTTCTCTCCTCTTCAAAAGTCTCTGTTCCTAATCAGATTAGTTGAGAATAGGCTGATTCCACTTACTGGCTGCGAATTGTTTGGGTGGTAAGTGAGGAATGAGTCGAAAAGGATATCTTTTGATCAAGAGATCCCAAAGCCAATAAAAGTCACTGTATCTACGCAACACACGGCTGCCTAGTTTTTCACTTTCGAGTTGATAGTTGATGTGACTAAACAAAAAGGGGCCCTCTCGTTCGGGTACTCTTGAAAGTGAGAGAGTATCGAGATCAGATAACCACTGATTCATCTTCTCTTGATAGATATCTTGTGTGTTTGAAGGCAACAAAGGTTCAATTGGTTGAAAGGTAGGTATGGGTAGATCTATTCTCATTAGTTTTTATATAGCCCCATATAACTTACTATATCTATGTTGAATAACACACTCTAATGAAACCTCTAAGCAATTATTAGAAACAATTAATACAATAGGGGGGGTGGTACCTTTATCTGCTTGTGCGAGGGCAACCAAAGCAAGAAAAAGATGGAATGCATTCCGTGTGACAAAGAGTGGATTGTTCTGATGATTGAGTTCTATCAACTCGAGAATGTCTTGGGAGATAGAATGCTCGAGTCCAGAGCCTTTTAGTAAATTCTCTAAATGTTTTGGTTCAATCTTTTCGTCTGTTGATTTTATCTGATTGTATAACATATCATAACTTTCTGGTACATTATCAACTAAAAAATGTTATTTTTTTGTTTATTTTTCTATGCTTACTTGATAATTCTTTATCGTCTTTTTGTATAAAAAACTTAGTCTTGTTGTTCATAAAAATGAAAAATGAAAAAAAAAAGACTTTCATGCAATTTTTAAGAAAAAGAAGAGAAATAGAAAAAAAAAAAAAAATCCGGAGTATCATTTTTGATAATCCGAAGACATCAATTTGGAATTTTTCTTTTTCCTTGTTTTTTCTTTTTTTTTTTTTTTTATTGAAAAGCTGATCAGAATGAAGTCACCTCATCCATACTATGACGAGAAATCCAGTGAAAGAGAAGCAAGGATTAAGAGTTTATTTGAAACACTGGATTATAGAAAGAGAGGATATTTAAGCTCTGACGATGTTCTTCACAGTATTAGTGCACACGCAAGATATGATTTGTTGAAAAAGTGTGATAGAGAGGGAACGATTGATTTTGAAGCCTTTAAGAGTTATATTGTCGAAAAGGAAAAAAATCTCTGGCGACTTTATTCTGAAGTCAATCGATCAAGCGATTTCAAGTTGGGGCCTAAGGATTTATCTAGTGCCTTAGAGGCAGCGGGGATTCATGTTACAAGTGATGATATCATTGACTTTATTCAATGCATTGATACAGGTAACAAAATGCCCAGTGGTAATTATCTAACTGTTTTATTAGAAGGAAATGGCTATATTGACTTTGAAGACTGGAGGAATTTCTTACTGGTAAAATGTGAATTAACAACACCTTGAAACTCATCTCCAATATAAAGCTATCGCCCCAAAAGACAACCTTGATGGAAGTCTACCATTATTATCAGTCTTCTACTCAACTCACTCACGATGCAGAAGTAGTCATTCCACATACGGACGAAGCAGCCACTAACGCTTACAAATACCTTGCCGCTGGAGGTATGGCTGGGGCTGTCTCTAGAACCTGTACCGCCCCCTTCGATCGACTCAAGGTCCACCTTATCACCCAATCCAGCCAACCCAGCCAATCCGCCATTCTTCACGGTCTCAAGACTATCTACCACCAAGGCGGACTTCGCGGCTTCTTTGTTGGCAACGGACTGAACGTGATCAAGGTAGTCCCTGAATCCGCCATCAAATTCTATGTATTTGAGACCGCCAAATCCATCCTAGCCGAATTGACCGAATCCCAAGATAAAAATGATATGCCCGTTGTGGCGCGTTTTATTGCTGGTGGCGTGGCCGGACTTTTCTCTCAGTTCTGTATCTATCCACTCGAAACTCTCAAGACCAGGATCATGTCTTCAAATGTCATTGGCGGGACAACCCAGAGACAAGAGAGATATCTGATCGCACGTACCGCACATGCACTTTATACCACTCGAGGTCTCAGAGGTTTCTGGCCCGGATTGGCCGTGAGTCTGATGGGTGTCTTTCCTTATCAGGCATTGGATATGGGCTTTTATGAGACTTTAAAGGTGACCTATTTACAGTATATGCATACCCAAAAGGATGAACACGGCAAGAGCAAGGCTCCGAGCGTGTTGGTCTTGTGGGCTTGTGGTATGGTCAGTGGTTCGATTGGTGCCACCAGTGTTTATCCTTTAAATATGATCAGAACAAGGTAAAAAAAAAATCTTTTTTTGGATTGACTATTAACAACTTGTAGACTTCAAGCACAAGGTACACCAGCTCATCCTCAGAGATATACATCGGCTTGGGATGTGGCGACCAAAACCTTTAAAGTAGATGGTGTAAGAGGCTTTTATAAAGGACTAGGTCCTACTCTGTTCAAGGTCGTACCCTCTGTCAGTATCAGTTATGCTGTTTATGAGTTTAGTAAACGATCTCTTGGCATATCCTAATAGATGCACACACACACACACACACACACATTTATATATACTTTTCTACATCTTTATACACACATATACCTTAATAGCGTTTTGTTTCCCTCCCTTCCCCCCTTTTTTTTATAGACACTGTAAATAAACAAAAACAATAGATTTCCTAAACAATAGGATGACGTTCATATATCTGTTGTCATGGATATAGATTTGTAGATTTTTCTAATTATGCAATGCATAAAAGGAGGGCCGTGATTCATGTCTATAAAGGAGATCGAACTGCAGATACATGCTTATATTGATGCATGTAATTTTATACATGAAGATTACATGGAGATTACAATGAATAAGAAATTATTAGGATCTTTATTAAAGATTGGAATGTGTTTTAAAGGATGTGTAAGGTGATGTTTGATACAAAGAGGCATATATATAGTAATAAAAAAAAAGAAGAAGAAGAAGGGAACATGTCAATCAGTGGGTATTTTTCTAAAGAGATAATTATGATACATTTTTTGAAGAGTTTTGCATGAAAAAAAGTTTAGGTAGTCGACTTTTCCAGCTTTTTTTTTTTGAAGGCGTAGTGGCAAAAGAAAATGCGGAAAATGTTCCATTTTCGTTTTCTTTGGGGTTTGAAAGGTTTTTTAGTGAAGAATGTTTTTTGGACTACATATATAAGGATTAGACATGAACAACAAATCAAAGATGCTTACTGTTTTCACATTATCACATTTCAACGTATCCGCCGACATTCTCCATTCGGGAATAGAGGATCTTATGTGTCGAATGCCCGCGATTTGTCTTAGTACTCTTTGTTTTAATGTTTTCTTTTTCCCTTTAAGACTACAATTCGAATCAGTAGAGGCAACCAAATGAAAGGTACAATCAAAGGACTCTGGTTGAGGAACCGATGCTCTTGAAGCCCGAGAGTGGTTTCTTGGTAAAGTACTCGAAGGACGACTGTCGTTCTCGGCTTCAGGAGAAACCAGCAAGGTCTTGGTCTCTGACCGTTTGGGCATCATCAATGACAGATTGGACACAGAGTTTCTCAGCACAGACTTTTTTTTCTCGACGGGATGAGAGATCTCAAACGTATCACGCATGTACCAGGCTCGAGAGGAAAGGTATTCTTGTGAACAGACATCACGAAGCTTATGATCCACATTATGTCTCATCGCGTTCTGGTGATTGTTCTTGAACTGGATCGACATTTTGCCAATCACACCCGTATCTGACAAAAGATCGAGTGAGCTTGGTCGTCTCTTGGGGGTTGAGAAATCTGGCTTGACGTAGGTCTCTGAATGGTGGTTTCTGGGATTGATCTCTGTCTTTTTTCGAGTTGCATAATCTGCTGAATAGCGCTTGACGAGATTTCCTCGATCATGCACTGACCGGCTTGTTTCTTCAAAGGTAGACATGGACCGTCTAAGCGAGTGTTGTCTGGATAGCTTCTTATCAGAGTGTGTCAAGGTGAGTTCGAGTATATTTGAGAATGAACGAGAAGGTCGCATCGGAAAGTTTTTGGGAGTGACACCTGTCAGTGAAGAAATGATGGTTTCGTTCAGGTTTTTGGTCTTGGATTCTATAATCGCTTCTTGTATCCTCTTGATCCACATTTGCTTCTCTTGTGTACAAGTCGCACTGAAAACAAAAGTATGTTTCTTGCAACTTATAATAAATGAATGTTCTCTTTGACCTATTCACACACAAGAACGTATGGTTACTAAAATAAACCTTAAAAACAAGTATTTTCTTTATATAAACCTTCAATGTCTTCAAGATCTTCGAATTCAGCTATTTTTAAAGGAAACCAATGTTTAGGTTCATAACTCGTTAATTTTTTAGGTCGAACCATGATCATGTAAGTTGAGAACAAGAGACAACCGAGATATTTTGGTTTTGAAACGCTTGAACCTAAAGCAGAATAAGTAACCTCGATAGCTCCAGCCACTAGAAGATGTCCCAACTGCGATACGTTTTCTTTGGTTATTCTCCAATCATCCTCCAGACGTTCAATAAACCGGTCTGTTTTTTCCTCCATATCTCGTTGAAACTTTGAGTTATCTATTTCTGACACTATCTCTTGCATTTCACTCAACACTGCTGTCCATAAATCGTATTCTGGTGTTTGTGTGGAGGTGTACTTGATGATTTCTTTGACAAGCAGTTGATATCTACATATTCTCTGCACAGGCTATAAATCGTAAGTTTTTGTTGTTTTATTCTGTGTATTTACTTTAATAAGGTAATCTTCAAAATGCAATCGATGTTGTTGATGTAATAATGAATCATCCTCGCGCACTTTCTGTGTACTGCATTCTTTTATAAAATCAGCCCATTCTGATCGATTTCGATAGACAGACACAAGAGACCATGCCTCAGAGTGCATCTTACAATATTGTTTATAGAGTGAAAAATTGGACACCTAAAAAGAAATCATAAGTCAATAAATGTATGTGAGGAGGAGGGGGGGGGGAAGGGAATTTACTTGGTCCAAAAACGTTTTAGCAATCATAGATCCATTGTATTGTACAGTATTAAGAGAAGTAATAAAGTAAAGATGAAAAGAAAGGATATCATCCATATTTCTTTTGATAGTCATTATATGATCTGGAATAATCCATGGCTGACGATCAAGTACTTGTAAACAGACCTATAATTGAATTTTTTTAATTAAAAAACCGTGTAACACAAATTGAAAATCATCCCCCTCCCCCTTTCTCTCTCTCTCTCTCTCTCTCTTTGTAAAAGAATCGTTTTTTTTTTTTTTTTTTTTTTTTTTTTTTTTTTTTTTTTTACTGTTTCTTACTTTTGACAAATGATTCAAGTCATCCACATAATCGCGTTCGGTTTGTAATAATTCTTCAATGGCGTGAGTTTTCTTTTGATTGAACTTTTCTTCATCTGGATCTATTGTATCTTCTAAACAACTACAACATGAACAAGAGTCAGATGTTTTAAAAAGAGCTGACGAACTAATTTGTTGAGGAGATTCATTCGATTGAAAACAACAGTAACAGCAGCAGCAGCAGCAGCAAGATGAGTTTGTATCATGTAAGTTATACTGAACCACTGAAGTCATTTATAAACTTTAAAATTATTATTCTCTAATTCAAAAAAAGAGAGAGAAGGGTAATTTAATGAGATTTGACGTTAATTTTGATGTGGCAAGTAACTTTTTTTTTTTTTTTTTGAAGGGAAAAGGTTGTTGTTTAAAAAAGGTAAAAATACAATAAAGTAAAAGGATACAAGAGGAAGAAAAGAACGAGAAAGGAATAATACAAAAGATAAATCCTTGGTTCTTCTCCTCATTCTTATTCCACCCCTATTTCTTCTTTTCTTAGTATACAACAGTATGATCTATGCATTTTAATCCAGAAAGTTAAAACCGTCAAACATTAAATAGTGCACAGGTCAACACTTGTACTGGATTTACTGCAAAGTGATACATAAATTATATCAATCTTGACGCTGTGTTCATCTCCCCTCCGTTGCACTGGACCCTTACAATGCAGATTTCCTAAATAAATCTTGAGTCATCATAGTTTTCGTTGATCAATTGTGTGATATAAGCCTGCATAGACTTCGGTAGATCTCGATACCTTTTTAAGCGTCGCTTAATGAATTTGAATCATGCACATAATTTTATTTTTCACTGACAAGTTTATCACCTTTTTTTTTTTTAAGAAAAAAAAAAAGTCATTTGCTGTTACAAATGACACAAGAAGAACAAAATGAACCACTCATCTCTTCCAATAGCTCGGAGCTTGAGTCATTTGGACAATTAGAACCTATGGCCGTAGGCGACCAACGATTAGAAAGAAAGATTGGTTGGATTCAAGGTGCCATGGTCAATGTGAATTATATTATTGGTGCCGGTATCTTTGTTGGACCAGCACTTACGTTACAACTTGTTGGTTCTGGGGGAATGAATTTGATTATATGGACTATAGGGGCTTTCGTGGCATTCTCTGGAACTTTTACATTTATGGAATTAGGAACTATGGTAAGAAGAAAAAAGAAAAAATTGCGTTTTCTAAACAAAAAAACAAAACAAAACAAAACAAAAAAAAAAGCTTCCTCGTAGGTAAGATTATTTTTTTTTTTTTTTTTCAACAAATATATGCGCCTTACAATTCAAAAAAGTGGTGGAGAAGTTGGATATTTGGAATATTGCTACAGAAAGCCAAAGTATCTTTTAGCGTATTTATTTACCGTTTGGAGTCTTATGAATCGATCAAGTGGTGTGGCCTCCCAAGGTTGTGTAGCCTATTTAAAGGAGATAAACTAATGTTTACAAAAATAGGTATCGTGTTTGGAGGTTATATGAATTATGCTATTTTTGGATCAAATTATAAATCAAGTCAAGTGGAGAGGTATTGGGCACGTAAGGAGAGATAAGCTTTAATCGATATGAGTTCAAATTGTTGTACAACTTAGTATTCACGGCCACTGTTCTGACCACTGCAAATATCTTGTCTACAAAAGTAAGCCAAACAATTTTTTTAAAAAAAAACTAACAACGTAAAAAAAAAAAAAAAAAAAAAAAAAAAAAAAAAAAAAAGGCATCAATGAAATTTATGGGATTCTTGACGGTTGTGAAGCTTTCGGTTCTTTTATTGATTTCGACCATTGGAATATTAGTGCTGGCAAAAATCATCCCTTCAGATGTGGATCCTAATGTTAACCTATCATTCTACAGCACATCAACATCTATCGCGCCTTATGCATCTGCCATATACTATGTAAGAGTTCTAACACTTACGTTAACATTTTTAATTTTTTTCATATCTTAGGTAATGAACAGTTATAGTGGCTGGCATAATCTTAATTATATAATCGATGAGGTCAAGGCAAGTATATGACATCGAGAACATTACACAAAGATGATATTTAAACTTTTTTTTTAGGATCCTATCAAGAACTTACCCAAGTCGTCAGCGACAGCTATTGGGTCAATTGCTTTCTTGTATATCCTTACCAACATATCATATCTGGTTGTTCTGCCCCTAGATGCAATGAAGAGTTCCGAATTTATAGTAGCAGCAGCATTGTAATTGGGGGGGGAAAGGGCGCATCATACACTTCTAATCCTCATTTTCTTTAAAGCTTCACTCGCTCTTTAGGAGAAAACTTTGCATCAAATGTACTTCCATTATTTATTGGACTAAGTGCCTTTGGATGTGGAGCGGCTATTAATTTTTCATCAGGAAGAGTCATTATGGAAGTATCGAGACAAGGGCTTTTACCTTATGGTCGCTTTTTTGGAAAAGTAAATCCAAGGTTCAAAAGTCCTGTGAATGCATATCTGTTACAATACACTCTTTCTATTCTATTTATCTTTGGTCCTCCTCCAGGTTCTGTCTATCAATTCATAGTAGCATTTATTGCTTATCCCGTTAATGTAAGATGATCCCCCCAAAAAAAAAAAAAAATGTAAAGATTCTAACCCTATTTTTTTTAGATATTTTATTTCTTGATGGCACTAGCCATCTTGATCTTAAGAAAGCGCGAGCCTAAAAATAATAGACCCATTGTCGCACCCTTAAGTAAGTTAAGTAAAGAGTACGAGATAGGTTAATAATGCTTTATTTGGTTTTTTTTAAAAAAAATAGTCTGCGTTTATATTTTCTTAATTTTTACAGCATATGCTCTTATATTTGTATTTATTCCAGTAGAAAATCATTATTATCCTTATTGGCGTAAGTGTCTACTAATGAAAATTATAATTGGTTTACCTTTTTTTTTCTTTTTTTCTTTTGAAATATAGTTCCATATGTTTCTGCAATTCTTTCAATGGTTGTGTGTGTTGGACTTTGGGTACAAAAAGAAGAAAAAAAAACAATATCTGCATGCACATGAAAATTAATTATGTTCCCTTACAGTATTATCAAATCGTCATCAAAAACACGCCTGCGGGATCATATAATGAATCCATTAGAAATCAAGCACAAACAAATGTCGAACAAGAAATTCATGGTGAGTATTCTTCAATTCCTGTAGAAGACCAACACTAGGAGAAGGAGAAAAAGCGGATTTATTGAAGCAATAAATTTTAAGAAGGTTTCTTAGAGGTTATGAACGTGAATAATTGATTTCCAGTACCTATTATTAGAAGGGGACTTGATTTAAGGAGGAGTTATTGGATATCTTACACGGTCTTTTTTTTTTTTTTTTTCAACTCTTGCATTTGTTATGCAGCTGGTACATCTTGACAATAAGGGGGCTATGCTAACTACACATATTCTTCACATACTACTCATTTGAAAATAATCCTTCTAAGCTAATGGGTTTCAGTAGCTAATCAATGTTTAGCTACATACTATTTCCTGGCTATATGCATAAGCATTTTGGGTCTCTCTCTACTATTACATTAATACTTTTGCTTTTCTGTTCTTTGGATAGATTATTTATATGTCTCATAAAAATAATATCTCTTCTGATACTTTAATGTAGTAAACTTCCCATATTGTGGTTTTTTTTTTCGGAACTGTATACTATCACTGCTTTAGCTGTCCCTTTTGATAATATATTGACTTTATAAGCTTCGGGCAGTTGTATTTAATTAATAAAGCAGTTAATTTTTTCAAAAGTTGACCTTTTACTATAATTATTTTATATATTATGAGACAGCAAAGCCATTTGAATATACAATTCACAACTTCTTTTCTAAATATTCTCTTTTTATCGTCCAAAGAAACCTTTTAATTTGGACAAAGCCGAAAGGCTGTGAGGCTTGATTATTTCTTTTCAAAGTGACAAGGCAAAAATAGACTTGTTTAACTTAAAGAAACTGTTCTCCAACAAAATATTGAATCCTTTGAGTACATCTTGCATACTAGATTTTTTTTTTTTTTACATCACGCAATCAGTTGATTGGCCAATCCGTAACCTGATAAAAACAAGGACTTTGACAACCCGTATGTGAGATAGATATAAACCCAAATGTATTGGTAAAGTTCATTTTTGATAGTGTTTATAAAATAGTTTTCCATAATCAGAGTATTCATTTTCTTTGATTTTTTTTTTTTACTTTCATTATTATAGAATCCAATACGATATAGATCAAATGATTTGCACAACACTGCATGTATCCACGTATAACTAATAAAAGTCTATAGAATATTTCTCTTACCTCTTTATCAAAGACTTCTTTAAACATGTTTATAAGACGCTTGTTGGCAGGACACACCATGTCATTTATTTCAAGCTTTGAAATTTGCTTGGTCAACAACCGATAATTTAATAATAAAACACGAATACCTGTATATCCCACAGTGGTTTACTTTTGATCTTTTTTTTTTAAAAAAAAAGATTGGATCAGGCTTCTCTATCTGTTATATCTAAAGCACTACATGTAGCCAAGTATTATGAAGCTTTCACCACAACCACAACTTTTTCTAAGCATATCAGATTGTTTTGCACAACAAATCTTGATTCCCCCCCCCCCCCCTTGAATGACAAAAGAAAAATTGTAATATTTTCTTTTGTAGGGAACTTACGAAATCAAACAAGTTCTTTCATTTTCTTCTTTCTTGTTCAAAGTAGTATGCATTTTCTTTCGTGTCAGAATAATAGATTTTCTTCTCGGTTACTTCCATTTTTTTTTTTTTATGTTTGTTTCTTTATTATATATATTTTTTTAACAAAAAATCCAAACTTCTGTTATCTTTGACCATTTCAACAAAGAATGTATCTATAGAAACCAAGCTGAAACTCAATAAAAAAACCAAACGTTACTCTATAGTACCTTTTTACTTTTTTTTTCTATGACCCATTTTGCGGATGATCTATCTGCTAGTTTTGTACAACGAACCCCTAAAAAAGTAATGGAAAGGTTTGAGAACAATAAGGCAGATCAACATTAAATGAACTTGAAATGAAAAGAAAGATTAAAAAAGATCTTGAAGTCAAGATAACATAAGGAATATTCCTGCCAATTACACGCGACCTTCCGATCATGTTAGACAATATTAAATGAACAAGCTATTATCACAATATTCTAGTAAGTCAATACAATTACAATACAACATAAGCCTTGAGAAGACGAATAGATTCTTCTTACCACTACATACAGTTAACTCCCGATTTTGTCATTATGATACACTTTGGCCTAAAAACATCACTAAATCAAATGAGGTTCTACCTATTGGCAGCTTCCACTGGCAATACCACAAAATTGGAAGTTGAACGTACAATTCACACATTCGCATAAACTTCATCAATCTCCCTTGACTTGATTGTACCAAATTATTAATTGAAATAAGCTGTATGATGTACAGTGGCAGTTACTGTCATGTGCTGAATTGTTCAATATGGGCGATAGTTGAGTGCTTGGATGGGAAAAAGCGCAAGAGAATAAGGAAACATTAATAAAAGTTCAGAATTGAGAAATTTCAGCTCGAACTTACAAAAAATAACTAAGGCAAGGACGACGCAATAACAAACAACAGGTGATAAGAGAATAGATGGTTTGACTAAAGTCTTTATTTGTAAAATGGAATACTGTATTTATATAACGATTGAAAAATACGAAATCAGTTGAGAACATAACTATTTGTTCAAAACAAGTTTCAGGCTTATATTTTATTTGGATTATAAAAGGCACATTGCATTAACTTGCATAAATGGTTCCTTAATTAAGTGACTCAGCTGTGTGATATTTGGCAGAGTAATAATGATTCAACAGAAGAGTCTAACAATTGAATGAAAGGCTCTCGCTTCATATAAGAATTCTTCTTTCGCTCAGGCATACTAATAAGAGTAACAGAATAACTATGGTAAAGCAGGTATTGTTAAAAGGCCGAATCCTGTGGCTACTTTGAAACCCAGTGATCCTGGTAACCTGCGTCACATAAGAGGCCCTTCACTCTAATTATAAGGTGACATCCGCTCCGAGTTATACAATGAAAACTTTTTTTTTTCTTTTTCTAATTCTAATTTCTTAAAGGTAGAAACAAAACAAAACAAGGTGCTTGTGTTTACTAAAGTCTTTATCTAGAAAGATGTCTGACGCCAAAGCTGTAATTAAGAGTGCTGACATGAGTGAAGAGATGCAGCAAGAAGCTGTTGAGTGTTCAACACAAGCTTTAGAAAAATACAATATTGAAAAAGATATTGCATCTCATATTAAACGTGAATTTGACCGTAAATACGGTAAGTTCTTTATATATATATACATATCATTGGAGGACAATACACTAAAAATTGCCAAAAAAGGACCTACTTGGCACTGTGTTGTTGGACGTAACTTTGGCAGTTTCGTGACTCATGGTAAGGATATATATACATATATAAAAAAGAGACAGGTCTGAACCGTTTATTTAGAATCAAAACACTTCATTTATTTTTATCATGGACAAATTGCTATTCTTTTATTCAAATCTGCCTAACAAAAACATCGTATGAAACACAAACAAGCAAATAAAGAAACTTCGAAGATTATATAAACTCTTGCATTTCTCTCTTTCTCTTCCTTGTTCTTTCATGTTGAATTTAATCATAGCTTCTGTACAGGTAAAAAAAAAGAGAAAAAGACTGATGAATTGAAATTGACATCAAACACAGGCCATTCTTCAAGTGATGGTGGTTGTCTTTTTTGGTGCCTTGTTGGCCAAACAAGGTTATTTTAATATAGACAAGCAAAGGGTAAGTTATTTTGGGAAGAGAATAATTGCTTTGGAAATTGTATTGATTTGCTATTTCAGTGGCTATCCAAACTGAATTTAGTTTTCTTTACGCCTTGTTTACTCTTTTCGAACATTGTGTCTGCGATTTCATTTGAAAAGCTCATAGCCTTTTGGCCTATTCCTGTCTTTTATGTTGCTTATATGATCATGAACTACACCACCTCACAAGTTGTCTCTCGATGGCTCGGATTGAGTCCAGCCTATAGGCGGTTTGTCACTGCCTGTGCCATGTTTTCGAATTCAAACTCGGTACCGATTGCCATCATTACTAGTTTGGCTGTATCGGATGCAGCAAAGATTCTATGCTGGACTGAAGATGACACGTCCGAAACGATAGCTGCTCGTGGTATCTCTTACACGCTTTTCTTTGCACTCTTTGGTAATTTGATTCGCTGGTCCTATGGTTATCAATTGCTCCAAAAGCAGGCCGAAGATGAAACATCGACAGTCTGCGTTGACGAAGAAAACGTCAAGTATCTATCAGTCCGAGCCTCTGTCAGTCGTTCTCAGAGTGCATCTACTATTCAAGCCGATGATGATGAAACAAGCGCACTCTTGGGTAAGCAGCGTCCACAGCCCCTTTGGAAAATCATCGCTCGACGCATCCACAGTGTGATGTCACCACCACTTTACGCAGCCGTGATCGCCCTGACAGTCGGTTTGTCTCCCCTGAAGGGGCTCTTGTATGACAAACAATCCTTTCTCTACCCGTCCTTTACCAAGGCGATCGAACTCTGTGGAAAGGCCGCTGTACCGCTTATCTTATCCTGTTTGGGAGCTCAGTTGGTCCATATCGCACAAGATCAAGCCTCAATCTCTTACGAAAAGAAGAAACCGATTGCGGTCGCCATCTTTTTGCGTATGATTCTGACGCCCTTTATTGTATTACCCATGGCGTATGTTTTTGTTCATTATGGACCTTCTGCACTCTCGACAGATCCAGTCTTTGTTGTGCTCATGATCGTCCTCGGCTGTACGCCGACAGCGGTCAATTTGGTGCAGATTACTCAAGTTAATCATCTGTTTGAAGAGGAAATGCTACACATGTTGTTTTGGAGCTATGGTGTCGTCTGTGTACCTTCTTGTACGGTAGTTGTCTTTTTGGCTTTAACTTTAGTCGATAAAATGATTTAATAGAATAAAGTTTTAATTTATGCAAACTACTAATGTACATTATAAAAAAATCCTGTACCTAGACCGGGTGGTACTGGCGGTACTTCCAGTCCATGAGGAATCTCGACTCTATTCCCTGCAATGGGTAATAACTTGATCTTGACACCTACTTCAGTCAGCGTATGAAATAGTTCGGCTGTCTCCTTGCTTGTGAATCTTTTATCTAACAACATGCTGAACCCATCCTTCCACTCGGCAGCCTGAGTTGCGGACGAGCAATGAAATTCAGCCAGAGGATGGTTTTTATCATTGTAAAGCGCAAAGGACACGAAATCTTGCTGACTTTCGCTGGGTAAAGTGGTATTGTGAGAAAAGCCAATTTGGATCGACTTGATTTCATGGACCGAACTCAGTTCAATCCGATGGATTAAGGGTCGTAACGTTTTGTCTGGAAAATCTCCATAGAGAATTGCTCGTTTGGAAGTACTCAGCTTATAATATCTCCATTTCTTTCCAGTGGATACACTGGATAAAGTCGCACTACTACTGCCATTCACGGACATTCGGTAATTTGGACAAGGAAACCACGCACCTTCTAATAAGCAGCTGATTCGCTGCTTTTTTAAAAACTCAAATGTCTGTTTTGATAGACGCGAACGTAAGTTACTAACACCAAAATTAGATATAAATAATAATTTTTTTTTCTACCTTATAGCCTCTCTTCCTAATAAATCATCCGCCCATTCTAATTCTTTCAGTCTACGATCCCGTATCACTGAATAGGCTGTACCAAACATAATTTTATCAAAATCATAAATATCTTCGACTGCATTATTATTCAGCGTAGATCGCAGCTGACTTCGAACTAAAGCCGATACTTTTGAAAAGTCAAATATCGAAGCTTCCATTTCCTGAAAAATTCTAAAGAAATTTTGCAGCGTGGTCGAATGAAGATGATCAAAATCAAACACGATGGGCTGAAACACTAAGCTTTCTACAACAGCGGGTTATGCCCATTTCTTTTCTTTTTTACTTACTTGCTGAGCTCACGTTCCAATAATCACATAAAAGATCTGTCACTTCTATACTTGCCTTTGCAAAAGGACATCGTTCCACTTCTGGTCGATGGATTTGTTCTAAAATGAGCTAATATCAAAATCAGTCTTGTTTCCTGTCGCTTTTTTTTTTTTTTTTTTTTTTTTTTGCACACTTTTGAAAACAAGTCTGGATATTTCAAGACAAATGAATGCATCTGCTCAAGTCCAAAAATACCGACTCTTGTAAATTCACGTTGAGGCACCTCTGACTGAAGAAAAAAAAAGATGTCAACAAAGTAATTTTATATGTGCTGACATACCGAAAACCCAATCTTTTTCCATTTTTTAAGTCCCAGTGTCTTTACATGTTCCACTTTAGCCGACTTCCATATATTTTGTAATATTTCTATCTGATCTATATTTCCTGTCAAAGCTGTGGTCTGTCGTTTGCCAATATTTTGTAAATAGGCTGTTTGATAATCTATAATTAATAACTTCATTTCATCCGTCGGATGGTTCCCCATCAATCTCTAATTCATAATAAGTTTATGTATTTTAAGAAAGTTTAACTTACCAACACATTCTTTTTCATTGCAGAGTGTTCAAACGCGTCGACCAATTGAGTTTGATGCTCAACCGTGACATGTCTCAACATGGCTATCAAGAGCGATAGACTGGCCGTGGATAATAAATATTCAGGACTCAACAATCGATCGACCAAGACCTTTATAAAATCAGGCTCGTCTTGCATCGCTTGATGAAGGGTTGGGTATCCAAAGACTTCTGATTCATTTGCACAAAGTCTCTCCAGAATCACAGTGGCCGGACGTGCAATAGTCGACAGAGGTTGTGTAACCAAAATATGAACCATGTTGATGGCTAGAGCAGGATCTAATGTCTCCCAGCCCATGTTGTGTTCCATGAGTGAAAGAAAGGAATTTAGTGCATAGGCTAATGTATTGCCACTCGAATTCTGTATAATGTCACATAAAGACGCAAGACCTCCTCTTTCTAAAAATTCGACCGCAAAATCTTTTTCTTTTAGATAACGTTGTAGAGAAAACGTAGCAAGTTTCAACGACTTGTCGTCCAAAGGTGTCGTGGGTTGTTTTGTCTCTTGAAAATTGAAGCCAGAAGAGTGCCTTTTGACAAGGTTTTCTGCTTCTTGAGGTGTAGGTTGTTTATCCAAGCTATAAGTCTGTGCCATATTTCATAAAAAAAAAAAAGAAGAAGAAAAAAGGGTCCACACACGTGTGAATACTTTTTAAGCAAATCTTGAATCAAATTTGCAGTAATTAATTACACTTTACTGAATTTGAAAAAATAGCTTAGAAATAATAAACAAACCAAGGAAGGTTATTAGTAAAAAAAAAAAAATGGGCAAAGGAGGAGGAAGAGAGCTACTTACCGTTATATACTTCACTTTCTAGTTTCTTTTCTTTACACTAATCTTTCAAGAAATGGTGCTTGTCAAAATGGATTTGCTCCAATTTATAAAAAAAAAAAAAAGATTGATCGGTGGTTTAAAATTATTCCAAGAGAAATCAGTGCCTGAAAATAACCTGTCCCATTAACTTTATACCTTTTCCATTTGAGAGATGAACTGTATACCTTTTCTTCACCTTGTAAAAACTCACCATATTACATACCGTATAAAAATGAGCACTTTTTTTTGCAGTTATGCAGAGATTAAAGAAATTCTTGTTAAAATACATAAATAATCTCCAACATATAAGGGACACTCAACAGAATAACAATGATAAAACTTACATTTATTCAATATATAGCTAATGAAGAAAATAAAAGTTCTGTTAGAGTGAAGCTTCAAAAGGTTCACTAAAACTCACTGCCTCAGACTCAAGCTTCATGAGAACTTCTTGTTATTTGTTTAATATTTCTTTCAAGCGAGACTGGTTACGAATCAGTTGAAGCGTTGGTGCTTTTACCAAAGGGATTTGTTGTTGAACTCGTTTTTCTTTATGTAAAACAGTGCTTTTTAAAAGTCCATTACACCAGGCATATTATTTAGAAACTTAGCATCTCTTTCATCCAAACGGCATTTATTGCAAATAGCTATGAGAAAAAAAATTCGTATAATGATGGAATGAATTTTGAAAATCTGGGAAATTAGAGCACAAAGGCAACTTTTTTTTTAGGAACATGGATAGAACTTAAAAAATGATCATATCCAATCATTTTAACAACCAAACTTCGCCTACAATTTAGCAAGCAACTAATTTTACTCCTGGTATTCGTCATTTTTCTATAAGCCTGGAGGGTATTCTGCGTTTTTGTTTTGAAATGATTGCCCTCAAGCTACAATACATGAAAAAAAAAAACATTTTAAAAACTCACTTCGTATAAGTGAGAACTATTTGTCAATTACCTTCCAATACATCAAAGATTATTTGTAATCTTGTACAGTTGTTGGTCTTTTTGTTCTCTGTAAAGCTTCGAGACAAAAAAAAAAAAAAAAAAAAAAAAAAAAAAAAAAAAAAAAAAAAAAAAACAACTTCATCTAGTTCACTATTAGACTGTGATTCAATGCCGATAATTACGTTTTCTGGAGAGCTACTACTTTCTTTATGAATTAAAGCAGAGGTAGAGGCAAAGGTAGAGACGTAAGAGGGAGCACTTCGAGCAGGCGAAGAGTAGTGGGGAAAACGGTTTTTCTAAGACGTTCATGACGAGATCATATTTGCTTATTAGCAGAAGCAAGCCTATCAATTGGTAATTTTCTAGGATTTTCTGCTGGTGGCTGAATTTGCTTGTCCAAGGCAATGTATTCCTGAGAGTCATAGAACACTTTGTGGTCTTTGACTATATATTCATTATAAAGAAAGAAAAGAATAAAAGATTTAATGACATAGGAAGTAGAGTGCTGTTTTTATTTATTAAAAATAGTAGCAAGAACTACACTGCTACTAAAACATCATACCTACTTATACTAAATCATTAAATTTGTTATAACCGCACTCATCTTGAATTCTCATAAATCCCGATAGAAATACACCTGAAAGAAACGACAAGAATGAAAATTGAAGAGTCAGAAGAATAGATAACTGATTAATAATCCTGAAAAATCTTATAACATCGAGAGAATATCTTAATTATTAAGATTTTTTTCTATCTTTACAAGAAGTTTTGATTCTTTGCAAGGCTATTTTACAACTTAAGATACCATCGTCAACAGCACAAGGCTGGAAGGAAAAAAATTCGAAGATAGTGATGGTGTTTTTTTTTTACAAGAAAAGAAGGGAAGCAATATACCGAAATGCAGGCCAGTCATTTTAAATGATGAGTATTGGAAGCACCTGGTTGAATTGATCAATGAAAATGCTTCCCTAGTCCTGGATCAAATGATGGAAAAACATACTTCCCTTTTTGAAGGTCTTTAAACTTCCCAAGCTGTATTTTATAATTTTATCAAGAAAAAGTTTAAAATCAGCGTAAATTTTGCCTATTTTTATTCAGTAGAAAAAAATAGTTTGGAAAAGATTCAAGAGAAAGAAAGATGGGTTCAGCGCTAACAACAAACAAACATGGATTACATGAGTAATTATGTCTTCGTAGATGAATCCGGTTTTAACATAAATACAAATCACTCTATAGCTTAGATCAAAAAAAGGCGAGCGAGCCATTGTAACAGACTCAAAAACGAAAGCAAGCAATATCAATATCCTTGGTGTCATTTCTTTATGTGTTGCTGTAAATATAAATTTAAATCACCCAAAAAAAAAGCTGAGTCTTCTAAAAAAAAAAAAAAAAAAAAAAAAAAAAAAAAAAAAAAAAAAAAAGGGGGGGGGAAAAAAAAAAAAAAAAAAAAAAAAAAAAAAAAAAAAAAAAAAAAAAAAAAAAAAAA
>JNDS01004978.1:0-22075 GCA_000697035.1 Rhizopus stolonifer B9770
AACCTTTTTAAAAAAAAAAAAAAAAAAAAAAAAAAAAAAAAAAAAGAGAGAGAGAGAGGTTTAAAAGCTTAATTGTCGCATAGAAAGGAACAGATAGCAATTTGCTAGTATACATTCATCATGCTCCCGCCAAGTGGTAACAGAAAGACACCAATAATATCTGTCAATACTCCAAATTTTCCCCTACCACAGTCATATTTGATAAAACATGAGAATCGTTAAATTCTAAAGAGCTTATGTAAGAGCCAGAGAGGTAGTTGGTGAAGACTGTTCACAAATAAGCTTGCATAGTATCAATCCAAAAGAAAGTGTTAAAAGTAAAGGGAAATAGGAGAGAGAAACCCAATCGACCCATGGAAATGAAGATGATGGCATTTCTTCAGGGTCTGTAAGTGATGTATTTAAAACAAAGAAAAAAAGTGTCCAAAAAAAAAGATGTATTGTCCTCTAAAAAAGATGCATCCCACTCTATTTTACTTACCTCTTTCTTCCTTTATACAGCCTTGAAGGAACGGGAAACGAAGCCTTTGAAATAACTTATATATAAGCTATCATATATCTCATTAACTCTAGTCATGAGCGATTCTTTTTGAAGAAACTTATTTCGCTTAACTTTGTTCATGACAACGGACCAAAACTATTCAATAGGATTTAGTTCAGGAGAACATGGAGGGACATATACATATCAATATCTTCGGGAGTGAATTAGATTTTCTATACCAGTTGAGCTATGAATAGGAGCAATATCCAGGACAAGGCAATGCCCTGTCATTTCTGGATACTTGTGAATACGGCTTCATCTCTTGTTATGTGACATCATTATTGGACAGTAATTTTTTTTTTTTGCACGACATCAAATTTAAAATCCGCGACCTTATTTTCAGAAATTAATTTTCGTATTATTGAAAGAATACGTGTCCTTTAAAAAGTTGCTTACATCAACAAGAAGAAAACCGATGTGATGACTGTTGGCTTTTTGCACAAACAGTTTTCTTTGTTTTTTGGTATTTTTGGTTGTTTTAGTGTGCATTCAAAAAGATGACTGTCAAGAAAGAAAGCTGAAAAAATAGTCACAGACTAGCCCGAGTGAAAAAAAAAACGAACACAGCTTATTTTTGGGAGTTTTCGCATTTTTTTTTGTGTTTGAAGGATGGTAAGATAGATGGCATTTTTTTTTTTTTTAGAAATAAATAGCTAAATATTGACTTAGTATCGACCTACGTATGGTTACAACCAGCCTCCACAAAGCGAGCAGCGTCAGCAACAGCAGCAACAACAACCACAAACGTTCCAGTATTCTCCAAACCCATCGTTTAATCAACAGCAGTCTTTTTCTTCTGGTACAACGCCCGGGGCTCGCAGTAATCTTTCAAGCTATAATGCTTACCTGTCCCAAACAGCCATCAACAATAGCAATAATAATAATACCCAAGCGCCTCCAAATAGAGCCATATCTAATGACAGTCAAGCAAACACATTGAGAGGAGAATCGCCTCAGATTTTACAAAACGAAAACGAAAAAGCCTCTTCTTTTCCAAACAGACAATACAGTTATAATAGTGCAATTAGACAATCGACTAACAACCAGATAAAATCTTTGCCATCATCACCCATTCAAGGTCAACAGCAAGCACATTCGTATCAAAATACCGAGAATTTTGGCTCTGTAAGGACCGCTCACATTTCATGCATGTACTAATCTCTATAATAGCATGATATTGTTACAGGGCTAACACAACCAGCTACAGTTAATGGTGCTAATGCAAACTATCATTCTATTGACATCAGTAGAATTGTGCATAGTCCAGGTGGAAACGAATTACCTACTCTACCTCCACTCAATCCTTTAGGACAATCCTCTCCACACCAAGAAAGAATGAATGGGAACTGGTCTTCGAACAACCCTCGTCAGGATGAATTAGCTAGGTAGCCAAAAAAAAAAAAAAAAAAAAAAAAAAAAAAAAAAAAAAAAACGAAAATGAAAATGAAAAAAATCCTAACATATGTAAAGGTCCTCTAGCAATACAACATTAATACCAACATCACCTACATCACAGCAAAACGATTCATCTATATTAATGCAATACCATAATGACCGTAATAGATTAGTTACATCAGCATATCCACCACAACCACAACCACAGCAGCAGCAGCAGCAACAGAACCCAACAGAAATTTTTGGAGAAATTGGATCTTATGGATGTGGTGTTACTGGCTGTTTTATTAGCTTTAGTGCTTCGAGTGACTTATTTCATCACATCAAAAGTGCACATGCCAATTTGGATCCATCATACAAGCCATACCGCTGTGCCATGGTCAACTGCACAAAAAGGTATAAAAATATTAATGGTCTTCAATATCATCTTAGAGAAGCCAAGGGTTCATCAGGTCATGGTTATACAGAGGGGGATGTTAGCAATGCAAAACCGTTTCAGTGTCAAGTACCGAGTTGTAAAAAGGCATACAGAACGGCCAATGGCTTACGTTATCATCAAATGCATGGGCACTATAGTCAACAACAGCAACCCCCAATGAATAATAGCATGCAAACCGGACATCAGCAAGTGGCAATGCAACATACAATTATAAACTCACAACAGCAACAACAGCAACAACAGCAACAACAGCAACAACAGCAACAGCAGCAACAACAGCAACAGCAGCAACAGCAGCAACAGCAGCAGCAACACCAACAACACCAACAACACCAACCGTTGTCTCAATTTCGATCACAAAGGGAAAGATGGCTGTTGAATAATAATGTTTAGAAATTCACTTTTTTTTTTTATAAATAAACACGTCCATTCACTCATGTTTCATTTTTTTAGATGATGTACTTACACTTAGATTCGATTTATGGTCTTCAGTATTCTGACATTTATAATTCCCACATATCTTTTGTGTATGTGTGCGTGTGCTCAACAATCATAGTCTTATGTGTCATAGCTGAACATTGCCAGATAAAGGTTGGATAGAAGGGAAATTCTTATGACGATATTATATCATTTTGATAACAAGTGGGCTGCAGAGAGTATGGTCAGAATGACAGATTTGTTCCTTTATGATGACAAACTAAAACTTAATGATTCTTCGGATGATAACTTGTTGCATGAGGTATGGCATTTCATCTATAGAGAATTCAAATACAAAGAAACTGAGGAACCGCTCAATGAAAGAGCAGGTGGTGCTGTTGCGTTGGGCAAAAATTAAGAAAGTGGAGTATTGAGTGAAAATAAATGCGGTTAAAGGTATTTTGATATTTTATCTTTATTATTTTTAAAGACTAGGCTTACTTTATAAATGATCGATTTTTTATTACATTGTTGACGTTTTGGTGTATTTTACGAACGAACCTTGAAGCAGCCAAATGCCTAATAAAGCCTATGTAAATGGAAAAAGTAGAAACTATCACTTTTCTTTACCTAACATACAAAACATCCCCAAATATAAAGAGACCATAAACTAAAATAAAAATTTGTTTAAAACAAACAAGTCATTCTAGAGTATATTAACCTTCTATCTCTTACGATGATATAAACTTACTTTGTCTTGGCCATAAAGTAATAAAGTGAATACAGATATATGTAGCCCCCCCCCTTTCCTATTGAAGCACATATCATTAAGCCGACTCAATGTTGTTTTTTTCTTTTTTTGGAAAATTCAACATCGATGATATTCAGAATCAAGCGAGGAATAAGTATTGACAATAGCCGCACAGGCTGAGATGACCAACAGAAAAATGAAACCGAGTAACATGAAACCATAGACGTAATAGATCTTGCAGGTCCAAAGTAAGGTAAGGATAAGCAAATTTCGATAAATATCGAACCAAAGGGCAAGATACCACCCAAAGTGACAAACGCCAAGTGTTCTGCATACTAGACCTTTTCTGAAATCGGACGATACATAGGGTTGAAGCGGTTGATGTAATCAGGTTGACTTCACTAGTTTCGGTCGACAATGGTACCAAGCAAGGTAAAAGGAAGTACAAAAAGATACAGAGCATAACCACGAAGAGAAATGTATGGAATGAAATGACATGGGAGCTAGAGTGTAAATATTCAAAAGGCTGATGAATCTACGGATGAGAGAGACTATACCAGGCCATAGGCTGACTGTAATCACAAACGTCTTGACGCAATCTTGTACTGCTGTGTCCTGCTACAAAAGATGTTGGGGGGGGGCACAAAAATTATCGTAGCTGGTCCGGCATAAAGGTCGTCCAAGATGGTTCGCAAGATGATTACACCAGATATGACGAATTGCAAGCCTGTGACCATCAGAGTAGGCATGGTCATCAATCATGGCGGTTGGCAAAATACTTAGACATATAACTTTCACAATTTCTATTAGTCTTTTGAATTCTTTTTCTAGTGCTTTACTTACCCTACAAGAGAACACCACGACTTCCCCCATTCTTTGCTCTTATCATTATAGCTTAAAGCAACATCATTAAAAGACAACCCAACTATTCATTCAAATAAAGCCAATAAAGTGTCTGCTCGACTTCTTCCACGGCACAAATTCGGTATATAATAGTCATCAAGATTCTCGCCAGCTAGTTAATAGATGTAAGGTAATATGTGTCTAATCTATTTTTTTTTTTTTTTTTTTTCAGTTTCATATCTTTTCAAAAGTGGTAACTATATATAAGTTTTCTATGACGCTATTTACTAAAAAAAAAAAAATACCCAAAACATTTTCTGGCAATTTCAAAGATATATCGTCCAATTCAGGAACGTACCGCGCTGTAGACTGGCTTGATTTCATACGATATATGGTACTAATTTTGGTAATAGAGTACTGCCCGGATCAATGTATTCTTGGATTAGTTGATGTTTGTAATGTTGTTTTGAAACAATCCCCAACCTATGGTTTGGAACACGCTGAAGGAAGAGGCTGTGAAAAATGGTTTACTTTTTTGGATCAGTCAATCCAAGACGGTCTTCTTAATGAGTCGGTATATACGGTAGCACATCCTTGTTTGGGACGCATTCCCATGATGACAATAAATCTGGGACTGTTAATAAGATATAGTTCTTTCAATCTGAAACATACTATTCAGGAATACAAAAAGCACATTCAATCACCATCAAACCTTGCAGCAAATGCATCGAATGTATTTGTAAACTTGACTGTTTTACGATAACAAGAAAGAATCAAGACTTCGACGGAGATTTCGAAAGAAAGTATGGTATTGACTAGTACAAATGCAGCTGAAAATGACCCTGGACTCTGAGGGCAATTCAAGAAAGTGAAAATTGACAGTGATCGATATTGAGGATATCGATTGCCTTACTGGTAAATCGGACAGTGCAAAGTTTGAAAGTCACCAGAGTATTATATGACCAGATATGAATATAACTAGGGAATTTGGAGATGCCCCTCTTGGTCTTTGAAGCAATTGTAATTTTTTTTAATAAACGCTATACATTTATCCCCAATTCGTACTACTATACGAAAAATCTATTTCGTTTACTTTAAATGAAGAAACATAAAGACAAAGTAAGAAAAAAAAAAACCCACAAAAAGTAACAAATAGATATTCAGTCATTTGTCGTAGATACTCATATGCAAAATATGGTATTCTTAAAAAATAGCTATTCAGTCATTTATCGTAGAATTTTGGAGATGCGCGGGAATTGAATTGAAAAATAGATATTTAGGCATTAACCGAAGATCATTTCCCATAGTGTAAGGTACCATCTGTATTCTAATTTTTGAGTAACAAGCATTAAAACAATCAAGACTGTAACAATTTTGTCTCTTCGTACTTTTTGATTGTGAATTGGGAGAATGTTGATTTAAAAGATACTTCATTTATTACATTTATTACCGGCTTCTTTTCCAGTTACCGACTGTCTATGCAGCATTGAAACTATATCCTATTATATTTACAATTTACCTTTTCTTTTTTTAATTACTTTAGTAAAAAAGTCATTTATAAGCTTTTTAGATATTTAGTAAACAACCACTTGACTAATATGCTTGTGCTTCCTTTTGTAAGTTTTTTTTTTTTTTTTGAGCCACAGGCTGAGCTCAAAAAATCAATAAAAAAAGGCAAATTATTCGTTTTACTTTGTTCATCTCTTTCCCTTTTCTTTCTCATCAACTTTCCTTTTACTACTCAAAAAAGGTAAAAAAAGAAAAAGAAAATCTTGTCTTAATAAGCTTCTTTTTTACCTAAGCATGAGAAGTCTTCTTTTTTTTGAATAACATGTCCCTCAATGTCAGACGTCCACCCATCGAAGATTGGAACAAGAATAGAAAATATGGTGTCATTATTGATGCTGGCTCATCTGGTTCCAGAGTCTATGTTTACTCTTGGAAAGACCACGAATATGCAAAAAGTTCGTTTACAATGGAAGATCTGAAAGGCAAGATACCCATGGTAGAAAGAGCTGATTACAATGGTCTCAAATGGACTAGCAGGGAAGAGCCAGGTAAAAAAAAAAAAAAAAAAAAAAAAAGTGTACTAAAATTTTACAAGGTATCTCTACTTTTGGTTCAAGACCATCCGAAGTAGGTGAACATCTAGACATGCTGTTAGATTTCGCCAAAGAAGTCGTTCCAGCCGATAGTCATTCTTCTACACCCATCTTTCTTATGGCTACTGCAGGTATGCGTCTATTGCCTAAAGAACAGCAAGATGAATTGTTGTCCACTACCTGCCAGTACATTAGCAATCATTCCTTGTTTTTTATGAGCAATTGTAAGGACCATGTGAAAATAATATCGGGTGAACTAGAGGGTGTCTATGGTTGGGTGGCTATCAACTATCTGATGGGAGGGTTTGACGGTAGTATTCAAGCTTATGTAGACCAAAAACCTTCAGAGCAACACCATACTTTTGGATTTCTGGATATGGGTGGAGCCTCAGCTCAAATTGCATTTGAGCCCGAACACCATCAAAGAGAGGAGCACAGAAAGGATCTGACACGGGTATCTCTCAGGACATTGGATGGAAGACCAGTGGATTATGATGTGTTTGTCACCACATTTTTGGGTTACGGTAGTAACGAAGCCAGAAGAAGGTACCTGGAGAAGCGTATAGAGCAGATGTTTACAGAGGGTAAGCACTTGTTAGATGAACATCACCAATTGCACCTGGACGATCCTTGTCTACCCCTGAATCTCAATACAACAGATGCATCGACCAGCGTTCCACTTTATTTGCACGGCACAGGTAATTTTGAAGAGTGCATGCAATGGACTATACCCTTGCTCAATAAGAATGCTGTCTGCCCTACACAGCCCTGTTTGTTTAATGGTGTTCATACACCCAATATTGATTGGTCTGTTAACAAGTTTGTGGGTATTTCTGAATATTGGTATTCGTCTCATGATATCTTGGGGCTGGGCGGTGTTTACGACTTTACCGAATATGAAGAAAAGGCAGCTAGCTACTGTAGTAAAGATTGGTCTTTGATTGCACAGGACCACAAGGAGTTGACTGCGGCCGAATTGAATCGATATCAGATGCAGTGTTTTAAATCTGCTTGGATTGTGAATGTTTTACATGAGGGCATCCAAATTCCTCGTATAAAGAACCCAAGCGGCCACAATTTGACAGATGATGCAGAATTACTGGAGCAAGTAATTGAAAGCGTAGATTCAAAGAACTGGCATCCTGTATTCCAAAGTATTGACACCATCAATGATATTCAAGTCTCTTGGACATTGGGTGCTATGCTGTTACATGTTGCCAATCAAATTCCACTGGAAGACCATAATGACGGATTTTTGGGACACAACACAGACGATGAAGGCGTTCACGAAATTGCAGATGGTGTGAGTGATAGTTACGGACAGTCAGAAGGCGGTGGTTTTTTGAAAGAAGAAACGGCATCAACTGCTTTGATAAGTGTTTTTCTTTTACTGTTGGTTGGTTTTCTTATTCTATTTTTCTGCAAACGTAGAAAGCGTCATTTCAACGTCAACCCAACTGGTGGTATTCTTGGCACTGACCCTTCTACTCCTCGCCGATCTTCCATTTCGTCTTTTCTTCATACAATGCTCTCCAGAACAACGTTTGCCCTTCGTCATTGGCGTCAGGGTCATTACACAGCTGTTAATACAAACGATATAATACTCGAAAACTTGGAAGAACCTCAGTCTGACGTAGTCACGATCAATATTGCAAACGGAGACCGTCTCTTGGGTCATTCAAACAAGTCTCAAAGTGATATTTCAAAGCAGTACTGGGATAAAAAACGTTACAGTGGCGATAGTCACAATGCGCTTTTCCCTAAAAAGGGCCTCGTGGAAGCACTGCCATTCAGAACCGCCTCTGCTTTGGGTCTTGCTAACCGAAATGGCAGTAACTCAAATTTGGCAACGCGTACAGGAAGTGCTCCAAATCTTCCGGGACTAATTGATCGTTCACCATCACCCTTGGAGATGGTTCGTTCTCGATCACGTATGGGGCTTGCGATTTATGAACAGTCTGACGAAGACGATATAGCTCATGAACAATCTGAAAATTCGCCAGCCACTTTGTGGTTACAATCTGGAAGTAGAAGGGCTAGTCCAAGATTAAGTCCAAGAGGAAGTTTGGATGAAAGAAAGAGATGGAAAGAAGAGGCAGAATAATATAGATTTTTCAATACGTATAATTTAATAAACCTTCAATAATAAAGAATTGCTTTCCCTAAATCATTAAAACAGAAGTACATCTTTATAAAGTAGTCTCTTAAAAAACGACAAGTACTCATATGAAATATCAATGTAGATTTCTCTTTCAAGACATGATATTGCCAAATGAGCACTTTGACATGGAATTATCTTCCAAGAAACATAAGCCACTGCCTTTGGGGGCCTTAAGTAACGCTGTGTTTCCATTCGCCATGAAAAGACACATCCCTGGTTTAGCTCGTTGATTTGCATATAAAGACCCGATAGTAACCATTACAGTCACGGAATATACGACTTTAAGAATAACTAAGTAGTATATTTAACACGTACCTAACTTTATTTTTAAAAAAAAAAAATAGACATGTTCTAATTGTTCCCATTGTCAAAACCAATCCTTCAATATCTTTAGCAAAAGGATATAAACTCATAAAGATGCATTCGCTGTAGTTTCCAACGACCAAATACAAATTAAGTTCGTTAGACAGCAACAAAAACTGGTTGACGTTTATATCGTGAAGTTCTACAGGATGTATATCTGACTTTCAAAACACAACATTCTTTTAGGTATGAAAAGTTCAAATAACATCACTCATTATCTGAGCTCTACTTATTGTTAAAAACACGCACACACACACACACACACACACACAATTATCTATAGTCAATCATCGGTAAGCTACTTTGTCCATTTGCTAGAGAGAGGACATCATCTAATGACTTTCAAAAAAAAAAAGGTTATTAAATGACTGCTGTTTCTAAAGGGAACACAAAAGAAATTTTTTTTTTTTTACAAAAAAAGAATAAATAGAGCCCAAAAGTAGCAGGCTATTATCTTTTTTTTTTTTTCTCATCAAGAAATCAATAATTGGTAAGTTCAAATATTTCGGACGGAAATCTTTTGTTGTTGTAAGGATGAAACAGGCATTTGACTTTAGCGTTTGCTATGACGAAAAACACCTAGCTACCTTATAATACTGCTGAAACAATAACAAAATATTACCTGCACATTCTTTTGTATTGATATTAACTATATACCTTTTTAGGGCTTGCTCTTTTTAAGGTTAATCGTTTTTTTTTTTTTTTATTATTATTTTATTTTAATAAATCCCAATTTTTTTTTTAATTAATTTTTGAAGTCTTCAACTCAATGGTTTGCCATTGTAAACCAAAATATTGGTATCGTGTACAGTATTCAGATCTTGATTAAAGTAATCAAGTCTGATGGCTACAGGTTATTTTAGACCTTAATGTTTTTATGACAACTATTCAAATGTCAAAATATAACTAAGCATGTCTATTGTGACTGATTGATCGTATAAAGTGTCTAGCTGATTAGAGTTTATCTACCTTGTTTCTCATTGTAAAATCAATCGTCAGATAATGTCTTGTGATTGATCATCCCGTTTATTCGAGTTTTTGTGATGCATCCTTGCACATTTAATGAGAAACTTAAATTTTTTTTTTTTTTTTTTTTCTTTTAAAATAACATAATAATAAATGTACAGCCGATTGGAGACCCCGAGTGTTGAAAAAGACCACTCGATGTACTATGATGACTATGGTTTATAACCACTTTCAATAGTCTTATAGTCAACTGAAAAGGGCAAAAAGAAAAGAGAAAAAGAACTTTTCTCTTTAATTTACACAAAGTTTAACCGAAAAAAAAAAAAGATTCAGTTCGTGTCCCGAAATATCAATTGGCCATTTTTTGTGGAGCTCTCAAAACTTTTAGCACCGCAAAAAAGAGTCTGTTTTTAGTCTCCATTAACTTGTGGGTTTTATTTAAAAAATAAATTTTCATGCAATTTTCTTTTTTTTTTTCTGATTGCTTTTTTGGGATAGCTGGAGACAATAAAAAAAAAAAAAAAAAAAATTATCTTTTTCAGCAATTTCCCCTTTCCCTCCTTTTATTCGCATTTTTTTTTCTCTCTCTCTCTCTTTTTTTTTTTTTTTTTTTTTTTTTGTAAATGTGGATTGATTCTAATATCCAATCTATTAACAATTTAGAGAAACGTAAGCAAGAGAATTTAACTGATCATATTATTAAAAAGAAAAACAGCTTCAAAGGATCAAGGTGCTCCAGTTGATAAAGACTTTCAAATTTACAGTGAAGAGGATGATGCAACAACAGAGAATGGAAAAACAATAGCAAGTTTTACAGCTCTTGATCATCACTCTTCTTCATTTCCTTCTGAGATGCAAGAGTCCTTTATTCCTTTCGAAAACTCCATGACAGACTTGGATAATAGCAAAATATCAAAATACCAAAATACTTACTTTATGGACGGAGGAAACCGGTTTATTTCTGTAAGTTCTTTTCCGATATTTTTTTTTTTTTTTTCTCCCGGAAGAAGATATAAACGTTTTTTTTTTTTTTTTTTCAGTTGCCAACATTAGGAAATACAAGTACAAAATCGGCTTCACACATTTCCAGAATATTCGAAGATTGGTTACAACATAAGTTGTACTATCAAGGTCATGATCAACGATTGCCTATTCTCGAAGATTCCGTTGAATTGTTAGCAGAAGACATAATCAATAAATTAAAATCGCGAAACTCAGTAAAAGGACTGACAGGTTTAGCACGAATATTTATGAAGATCAGAACAGGACATGTCTATACCTATCACTCGATGGAAGATGGCCAACCTTTAATAACAGAAGACATGAGTGATTTCTTTCAGCAGTTTCCCTTGTTTATAGAAATTGTTATATATACAATGCCGAGAGAAGACCAATCAATTGACGATGTTCAACTATTGTTGAACATTGAAAATATCACTCTTAATTCATCTGAACCATACAGAATACGACAAGATATTCAATTGATATCCTAAATAAAGCAATTCACTTTATTCCTTCTTCTTCTTCTTCTTCTTCTTCCGAATCACTATACAACACTAGTCCTGCATTACTGCTACTACTATCCTCTTTTCTCTTTTTGTTTGTTATCTTGATGTCCTCTATATTAGATCGCTTAGGTTGAATAAAAAAGGCATTTTTGGAACTATAAAATGGATCTGTCTTTAATCTGGTATGTATCTTCGCCATTTGCTCCAAGCTGGTGGGTTGTTTTTTAGCTTTTTGAAATAAGGGCGAAACGGCTGTCTGTAGACGCTTTTGATCAAATAAATGTCTGTTATCATAGTCTATGCTTTTCGATTGAATTTCATCAGCTTTTGTCTCAGGCAACAATTCAATGTGAAGTGAATGCTTATCTCGAATCCTTTCTGATTCCTCCCTTGTCGCCTTCTCGCTCTTCTTTTCCTCTCGAAAACGTTTTCTTAGTTTTTGTGATTTCGTGTAAGGGTCGGCCCATTGTTCGTCGTTTAGATGTTGTAATTGACTGATACGTGGAGCAGAGCTCTTTGTGATTTCTTTGTCTATCAAACCATGTTCCAGTCGATACATCGGGTTGCTTTCTAGTTCTTCTTTTACTTTTTCGTCTTGAAATTCAAGTACTTCTGTATCCTTTGGATCCCATTCTTCCACCTTTTTCTTTGCACCGCTTACAACAACATAGGCTGTATTCTATACAGACACATTTAATCTCTGCGCTTTCAACTTTGTTCATATTATTATTATTATTATTATACTTTTGGGTCTGTATGAATTTCTATCCAATGATTACATAAATGGCAACGCATTCGAAATTGAAATATAGGTGTACTGTAATAATTTCCAATCTTCTTTTTTTCTGCATTGTATCTCACACCTTGACCAACATGTTGATCGCAGCCCAAGCACCAAATGTTGTATGGTAGTTCAAATCTATCTCAATGTTCAATATTATATATATATATATATATTCTGCTTTCTTTTTGTCATTACCTTACAATCAAAATGCCTTCATTCAATTTACGTGCTCTGTCTCCTAAAGCATGTTTGCCTTGGTAGGAATTAATAGATCCCTAGAACATAATCTATAAGTGAATGCATTATTTCCCCCTTTGTGTTTTTCTTTCGACCTTTTCAGGTGTCCAATCTGGCGGGTAATATTTGTTGAAAGGTTGCATTTAGGTTGAAGAAAAAAAAAAAAAAAAAAAAAAAAAGAGTGTGAGAGAAACAGCGGCCATGTGACTGGCCTGGTTGTATCGAGAAAAAATGCGTTTGACATACCAGTACAATCTGGAAAGAGATATGTTTATCACTGTTAGAAAACAGGTGTTATATTTGCTAAATGGGAACTTTTCTTACACTTATTGCAATTATTGTATAACAAGTCAATAAGTATATAAAAATTTAATCATTTTATTCAATAAACAACAACTTTTGACGAGCCATGTCTTTTTTTTTTTTTTCTTTTCTTTTCTTTTGGCGTAAACAGGCTTGAAGCGAGCTATATCGTGTTATCTGTCATGTAAGGTTATTATGCGCTTAAGGTTTTTTAGTAACAATCTATCAAGTACATCTATTTCTAAAAAAAAAACCTTATTTTTATTTAAATATTTCTCATCTTGATAATCTTATTCTTTAAAAAGCTTCGTATGCGAACAAAAAGCGCCTTAAATTAATACCTCATCTCAAATATAATGACATATGGGAGGTTTTTGAAGATATTTTCAAAACATTAAATTCACTTGGAAGCTACTGTAACGTCCTTAGTATGTAATTTTTTTTTTAACCCCGTAGATTGATGTTTTATGAATAAGAGAAAAATGATTTTACTATAATGAGCTGTGTTGAAAACTTGCTTGTGTAGCAATGCTTGAAACATGCCAAAAAAAAAAAAAAAAAGGGGGGGGCTTTTGTAAAGCTTTTATTTTTATTTTATTTTTTTAAATACAAAAAAGGAGAAGGGGGAGGGGAAGAGGAATCTAAGAACAAAGTAGGAGTGAATCCATGCAAATTTATTCTGGCGCTTGAATGATTTCTCTGTTGGGTAAAGGAGTTCCAGTACTGACACTTCTGCAAGAAGAGGCTCTACTGAGTGTACCATTTAACGGACTTAGTTTATCAACGACCGTTTTGAGACCATCCCAAATCATTGAACACCGCACGAGAAAACCATAATACGAAATCATCTTGTAGCCATCCATATTTTTGTTATGAATTCCGATTTTCACCATCTCTTTGAGTTCTCTTTGGGCGTGTAGATTACCTGTGGCTAACATACGGTGTATATCGGCCCAATCCTCTGTAAAATCACTAAGCGGGCGTTGATGTTCTTTTAGAATGGTCCCCAACTTGCGCATCACGGACAAACTGTCTGCAAAACATTCGAGTGTTTCATGAGTAGGAGTCATCCGCGATCGGAGCGTATGTGTGTCTTCCATGTTGGGTGACTGACTGTGCTGGATCAAGGGAAACAGGAGTCGAAAGGAAGCCAGAGGCCAAACCACTCGTTTCATGGCTTCGATAGCTTCATTGTATCGCTTGGCTCTTCGCATATATCTCTTACATCGCTCTTTACCTCCGCCGAGAATATTAAAGAAAATTTGGACCTTGTATTCATTCGAAACATTTCTCAAACGCGTAGATTCTGTTTGTAGCTTTGAGAGAACCTCGATCGATTCGTTGGATATTTGCGTGATTTCGTCGTGGTTCCAGAACTGGTCGCTCTCGTTTATATGATGGGTCGGGTTGTTTGAAAAAATCCTCTGGAGAGTTTCCTTTATCGTTGGCTGTGGCTGATCTTCCGCGTTCCGCAAAGACAGTCTCCGTTCTAAAATAGATGCGAGTGATCCGTGTGATCCGCCTTGGGTGAGGTCGAGATAGTGCTCCGCTGATCTCTGGTACAAGTCGGCGGCTTTCTCCATAGATTTGCCAAGGTTCGCTCTCATAACGCTACTAGCCCGAAGAGGAAATACACAAAATGAAGCAAGCCTACAAAAAAGGGTTAGATAACTTTGAAAGAGAGGAGGAGGAGAAGAGGAGAGAGAAAGAGAGAGAGAAAATCAAATGACTTACATAGCAACCAATACACCTATCACCATGTTCAGGATTCTCCATGCGCCAAGTTTAGCTGAATACGAAACTTGGTCGTGAATAATGTCTTGATAACCGGCTAATAATATGATTACAGTTGTCAACAGCCCCTGAATAGATGCGTAAGAAAGTAGGGTAATCGGATAAAATGACTTACGATGCTACCGGCATACGAGTAATTTGGAATCAGCTTGATCTTTGCAATAAAGAATATTTGAAAAAACATCAGCACACAAAGTAAAAGTGCAGGTCTCCAGCTCCAGCCTGTATGATAAATAGAACGGACAATGGTCATAATCACGATACTTGCAACACCACCAATGATTGTACCCATAATTCTTTGTATTCCAAGCGTTAGGAATCCACCGATTGTATTGTCTAGAACAGCAACAACAGCAACACCTGTTTTTTTTTTTTTTTTTTTTTTTTGGTTAGATGAAATCTCTCACTTTTATCTGCGTATTTATGTCTTACCCATCCAAAACGGGTTATGAAATGCTTTGGCGATCGGATTAATGACAACGAAAATGGCAGCGAGTGTAAATGCAACTGCAACTTGAAATGCATATCTGTTGTTTTCATTTTTATACTGGATAAGGAGCCATTGGAAAATAATTGAATTTGATATTTTTTTAAAAAAGCCACGTTGTTTTTTAGCTGATTTTTCTGAGGAACAGACAGTGGTGTCATCTCTCGTATAAGTGCTATGTGGTAAGTTTTCGATGATTGTGATTCTCTCTTTTGGATGTTCTTCCATACGAACAGTTGGTTGGTTTATTGTTTCTATATTACATGCATCTATGTTTAAAATAAGTGACTGATATATTGACCATTGTACTTACTGTTTGATGTGTCTGGAGTGTCAGTTTCAGGTGTGGTAGATGAACATGGATTATTCGATGTTTTTTCATTTTCGTTAAACTTTATCATTTTTATTTATTTATTAGAAAAAGAAAGTGAAAGAGAAAAGAAGAAAGAGGGGAGAAAAGATGACATGAAGAACATTTTTATATGCCTGCATTCAAGAGGCAGACAAGTGCTAATTAATTGCATAAAATGTCTTACAGAATAAGCTTTCCGTAACACAATTTGATCAACGTCACCCAGCATCTCGCTTAGCACGAGCTTTCATCTTAGCCCAAAAGGAGGAAAAAGATCTGTGTTCAAACATGTTGAATAGGAAAAATAAACATCTTTAGTAGTTTGTGTACAAGAAAAAAAAAAAATTAATTAAAAAGAAGGATATTTTTATACAAAAAGAAAAGAAAAAAAAAACGACATGTAGGCTCATATCCGGTTAAGACATTGGTTATAGAAAAGAACAAACATGTGGTTATTTTACGATACAGTGCTGATTTAACTTTTAAGGTAATACAAACAAAATCAATATGTTTATCTTGCATTTTGGTATTCGGGCATGATTCCGCTCTATTTCAACCACAGTGTTGAGAGGGAGATTGAATACATATTGAGATCAACAAGGCCAATGCGCATAAAAAATTTCAGGGCGAAAAAAAAAATAAGAAAGAAAAAAAAAAAGGCATTGGTAATCACACCGTACAGATTCTGTTAAAGACTCATGCATGAAAAATGACATTTAAAAATGTAGAAAATTTTGGTCGATCCCTTATAAGTCCGTATCTAACTACTATTCCATAGTGCGTGACCAAACAATAGACAAGGCATTAGTCTGCTTTTTTATTTACTTTATTTAGTAAACTTCAATCTAAACAAGCCAAGAAATTTGTTTTATTTTCCATGCGAAAAGATCAACGTGTTTTCTTGTAGAAATTTTTTTTTTTTTTTTTTTTCTCTAGAAAATCAATTTTTCCAAAAATAGATCAAATCTTTCTCTTTTTTCTCCCATGTTTCAAAATGGTTAAAAAAAATAATAATTAAACAAATACACTAGCCACTTTACAAATCAAGATCAGATTCTATTTTTTTTTTTTTTTTTTTTAATAGCAAATGTTATCAGGCAGTAAGGTCAAAGATGAAAATAATAATTCAGGGGCGAAATGAGTACAAAGATTTGTGTTCAATCAACAAGACATGAACATGTTGTATTGTCAAATCCAAGGTTATCTTATCTTTAGTCTATAATAACAATAGTTTTTTTTTTTTTTTTTTTTTTTTTGATATACCACTAACAGGTTTCATTCTACTCTCATGGTCAAAATGTGGTCATCCATTTATTGACCGGGAACCATTTTACTTTCTCTACTAATACATTTATGTATTGGTTTCTTCTAGAAGTTGACTTTTTTTGATGTAAGTCAAGGGTAATGTCATACAACCATGTATGCAGATCAATAAATTTAATCATTATTTCGTTGAGTTATTTTCAAATAAAGCACACTGTCTTCTTGTATCTTTTCAAGTGTAACTACTCTTTGGAATCTCTGGTCGTTTCCTTTATTCTATTCAGTCAAAATAGTCTCGTTTTTTTTTTTTTTTTTTTTTTTTTTTTTTTTTTTTACAAGATATTGCGTCTTAATTGCGTTTTCTTTTCCTAAAGTCGGACACCGGATGAAATCTAATTAATGATCAAAAGAAATTTCTTTTTGAAACAAGAAACATATATTTATATATATATATTAACGTTTGAGTAATGGTACCACCGTTTACTTGTGGCTGGAATCTTCGTGTTGGTCGCTTACTTTATATAGTATTTTGAGATCGCTCATAAAAAAAAAACAAAAGTGTCTCAAGTTGCATGAAACCATTTTGGTTACTAGAAATTCCATGAGAAAAATTTTTGATATTCTAAAATAATCGAGATTATCATTTTGTGTGTTTACTTATCTTCTTTACCCTTTGGATAACAGCCCATCATTATCATTAGCGGATTTTAAGTAAATTCAAGTAAATAGAAGCGACTGAAAGATTTTTTTTTTTTTTTGAATATTCAACTCTCTATATGAAGCTATGAGCTAACTTACAAGTATGTGGTTAAATTGTCAATATCTATCAATAAAAGCTTAGTGTAAATAAACCAAAATCATTATTGGAAAATGAATGAGTTTATTATATAGCAGCTAGAGGGGGGGGGGGAGGAGGAGTAGGGGAGTCTAGAAAGGATGGAACTCTTCTGTAATAGGCTTCAAAACTCTATTCAGGTACATTTATTGACTATCAAATGTAGTAGGCAAAGTACTCAAATGCCACTTATTATTCGAAACATAAACCTTAGAAAAGAAAAAAAGGGATTATCAAGCCGGAAAAGTTGCCATTTCAGTCAAATAATAAGCAAGAACAGCTAAATATTCTTATCATTCTTTTTTTTTTTTGCCAGTGTGTTAAAGAAATACACCTAACTTTTAGTTGAAGCCTCTATTAGTGGCTTGGGTGTGGAGTTTCAATCTTGACTTTCTTTTCTTCAGCAATTTAAGTGTTCGTTTTTTTTTTTTTTTTCTGACACCTTTACTTTTCGTTTTAAACATGGTAAGACAACAATGGAGCAAGATCTTTGGAAATAGAAAGCTAATTTAGATCTTTTGTAAATAGTCTGTTAACCCCAAGGCCTTCCCTCTTGCTGACGCTACTTTGACTAGCACCATCCTTGATCTCGTTCAACAAGCTTCTCACTACAAGCAATTGAAGAAGGGTGCTAACGAAGCCACCAAGACCTTGAACAGAGGTATCTCTGAATTTATCGTCATGGCTGGTATGTCAAAAAAAAAAAGGACAAAATGAATGTGTTTACTTATTTTTTTTTGTTTAGCTGATACCGAGCCTCTTGAAATCCTTCTCCACCTTCCTCTTCTCTGTGAAGATAAGAACGTTCCTTACGTCTTTGTCCCCTCCAAGACTGCTTTGGGTCGTGCTTGTGGTGTCTCCCGTTCCGTTATCTCTGCTTCCATTACCACCAACGAAGCCTCTGACTTGAAGCCTCAAATCTTGAACATCAAGACTCAAATTGAAAAGCTTCTCATCTAATTTCTCAGCTTCGTTTTTTTTATCTTCTTCTTTATGATCGTTAATGCTGAGAACATTTATTATATTGTGGGTTCAAATGATGCATTGACAGTGAAAGTAAATTTTACCTTTTTTTGTTCCATACATCTTTAATCATTGTAAATAAATGTTTTTCATACACCAAAAAAAAAAAATTTTTTTTCTTTATTTTCTTTGTTGGGTTGATTCTTAAACAATAATTGGTGCTTTTGTATCAAGTGCACTAATGTTTTATGATATAGGACCCTTTGCTGTATCTCGTAATTCAATTGTTTGGATTCATCTCGGATCAAGGCAACATTTGGTGAATCATCAAGGTAACCCGAAATAACTGGTTTAGTAAAATATTTTTGGAAAGTGTAGCCCGAGTAGTATTCAGCATGGGTGACACAGGAGTTTGTTGGATACTTATTCCGCGTATACGGTAAAAAGCTCCAAGTATTAAGTTTTGGTTGTATAAAATGCAGAGAAAAAAAAATAAAAAAAAAAAAAAAAAAAAAAAAAAAAAAGTATTTTCTATCGTTACTAAACACGCGTTATACTTTTCAAACTTGGTTTACCAAACATTGAACCCAATTTTAAATGAATTTTCAAGGCTTGAAAATAGCTCTTGTACCATCTTAGTTTTACTAGAGCCGCCTCAAAGTTTAGTTAAAGTCAATGTGGCTCATGAAAGACAGTCATTTTTCTTATGGCAATTGCAGTACCAGATCAAATAGTGTTTACTTTAGAGCCGATCGCTTACTTTTCATTTTGTGTCCAGAAAAGAAAGAATTTCTTTGGTAGTCGTTTAAGAAGATTTAATAGGTCAGTTACCAGAAAATGAAAGAGATGCATGTGTAACATTATTTGCCTCTTGTCGACAGGTTACACTTGAGCTTAATGATTATAAAAGGAGCACCAGTTCCTTTTTTTTTTTTTTTATCGAATCATTTTCTTCTTCTTTTGATTGTCTTGTTCATAATGAAATTCTTTGCTATTGCTTCTGGTGTCGCTTTTGCAGTTACTGGTACTCTTGCTCAACTAGCTTCTCCTACTCAAACATATAATGTTAGTAGCCCTGTAACCAATGGTCTCTATGTCGCCGGTCAAGTCCTGCCCTGTACTGTAGATATTTTTGCAAACATTGCTTCAGGTAAACATAATTTCTCTTTATTTCAATGAGAAGGAAAGACTAAACTTTTCAAAAAAAAAAAAAAAAAAAAAAACTCGCCCTCTCTGTTACTCTTACTTCATCTACCAACTCGAGCATTTCTTATGTTGTTACTTCAAACTTTGATACCTCCAAAAGCGGTAGCACAAAGACCAACAACAATGTAACCTATTACGAGCATTCTTACAACTACAATATTCCCACTAATATCACCATTGGCACCTATAATGTTATCTTTTTCGATTCTTATACTAACACTAACCTCAATGTACCTATTAATATCTTGCCTGTCGCTTCCGCTTCAGTTGTCCATTCTATTGCTTCTTCCACAGCTGCTGCTGCTGCCTCTGCTACTTCCAGCCAAGGATCTATTACTAAACATGTCAGTGCCGCTACTACAATGACCCCTTCTAAAATCATGATCTCTCTTGCTGCCATTGCTGCTTTTGCTGCCATGATTTAAAATTATCCCTGTAACAAACTATACCATATCTCTTGTTCTTACTTTTCTAAATAATAATAAAGTTATAACCTTTTTTTTTTTTTTTTTTTTTTCCTTGTGTATTATTTTGTCTTACCTTGTGGCGCCCGATGGTCTCATCAGATGCAACCCACCTATAACCTGTCCAACCTATCTTTAAAAATATTTTCTCAAAGTTTTGTATACTGGCTATAAATGTTTTTTTTTTTCTGTGGATTTCTTCAAGTGATATTTATAATAAGAGAAAGGACAAGATTATGAACAAACTATTCGTACTATTTATAACCATTGCTTTATCCCAAAGCCTTTCTTTTTTTTTTTTTTTTACCCAGCGGAGATGAACTTCATGGAGAGGGGAGAACATTTACATTCATGATTGGTTGTTGTTTGGCGTAACTGCATCTGGGGTCCATCTTAGATCAGGTTGCACAACAACTTGTCAAAACCTCTCCCCCGAAAAGAGTTCAAATACATTAAAAATGGATCTCTGTATTCTAAGGATGCTTGTTTTGATACTTGATTAATATATATCATACGTCACTTTAGTTTCTTTCATTTATTCAATAGCATTTTGAATGATGTTCCCCTAGTGTTTATTTAATTAAAATGTAACCTGACTAAAAGCCAAAAAAAAAAAACATTTGAGCAAAGTGTATAATGCCTTTATAAATGTGTGAAGTTATGTATCTGTTTTATAATCTAATGAATATGTATGTATTACAATAGTGGTTAATACGTGTATGAGGCTTTATCCTCAATAAACTTCCAATATTTCTGAGCCTCCCCTCCCCTTCCTCCTTCAATTGACTTTAAAATACATCAGCTATTCTTCTCACTTTTAACAAGCATTTTGCTGTTTGATAGAGTTGCAATTTCAACAATACCAGTGCTATGTTTATAAATTGTTCCCATTCTCAGAAAATCCTAAAAAAAATACTTGCTTGTCAATAACCTAAATCGTGTCTTTTAAAACATCCAAACGATCAGTCTATTTGACCAGAATGGAATTATTATTATTATTTTTTTTTTTTAAAAAAAAAAATTGTTCTTGGAACTTCTCCAAAGGAAATGATTTACTCTAGAGATCTCGACCATTGTCAATCGTAATATATTTCATCTTATCATCCCTTTCCTACTCTTTTTTTTTTTTTTTTTTTTTCTTTCCACCTTTGTGAGATTTCTGTAATTTTATGTTGTCAAAATTTGTAATATTCTTTTGCACTTTCCAAGTTCTCATCTAATTTTATACAGTTTTACACATTCTCTCTCTCTCTCTCTCTCTCTTTTTTTTTTTTTTTTTTTTAAAAAAAAAAAGTTGCGAGTTGCTTTATTCTTATTTGACCTTTACATTTTGTTGAGCTGTTGAAGGTTGAGTTGCTTCTCTTCTTGCTGCGTCTTGTAAAAGTGCTGTATCAATAGCTTGTCCGGGAAGTTGAACATATCTAACAACAGAACCACGAATGAAACAGTTCTTTACAGAAGACTAGTAACCATAACAGATGAGTTTTTTTTTTTTTTTTTTTTTTTTGAAATAATTAGCAAAAAATAAAAATAAAATAAAATAAAATACCATGTGAGGGTATCTTTCTTGATCAACCACATAAATGTCATCAAGTTTGATGTTTAAGAATTGATCGACCGATTTCAAAGTACCAGTAATGGCCAAGTCATTTTTTAATTCAACAGTGACCTTTTGATCGACCAGTGTTTTAAAGAAAGAATAAAACAACTATACATGTATAAGACTGTGTATATACGTATGTGTGTATGTGTATGTGTGTTTATGAGAACCTTTCTTTACCATATTTAATATTTGTTTGATCAAGAACAAAAACTCGCTCTTACCTCTGAGAAACAGTCCATTTCGTGACGTATTTGTGCAAGCACAGATAACAACTCCGATCACTCCCCCCCCCCCCCCC